>OOFB01026269.1:0-10956 GCA_900323305.1 Trachyrincus murrayi
GTGAACGCACCTTTAGTTCTGTACATTCATCGTGCAACACTGCCCTCCTTCTTCAGACTGACTGGATTCTATTACCCTCCGCTCCCGTATGCACATAGCCTCCAGAAGGTGAATCTCAGGGTCTTGCCTCCAGCTTTGACTCACTCCCCCCCCCCCCCCCCCCCCCCCCCCCCCCTCCCCCCCCCCCCCCCCCCCCCCCCCCCCCCCCCCCCCTTTTTTTTTTTTCCCCCCCCCCGCCCCCCCCGGTTTTTTTTTTTTTTTTGTGTGTGTGTGTGTGTGTGTGTGTGTGTGTGTGCGCAAGAAATAAACTATGTGTGTGTGTTTATCTTTATTAATATTATTAGTATTATTGTTGTATTATTGTATTATTTGCCCATGCAAATCACCCATCTCTTAGCATTAGCAATACAAGCTAGCTGGGAAGAGGGCTGAGTCCAGACCATGGAATAGAGATTGTTTTTGACAAGTAGATTCTTGACCTCTCCCTTCCTGTGGAGAGAGGACTGCACAGTATATAGTATGACTGACTGCATCAACGTTGCGTTAACATATGCACACGTCAATGCTTTGCAATTCAGTAATGCACACGCACACACACACACACACACACACACACACACAAACACACACACACACACGGTTGATCAGAATATTTATGAAGCTTCATTTAGAGTCAAAGGAAGCATGCAATGATGATAAAATGATTTTATTTTAAAACAGTGGAGGGTGAGGTGGGGTGGGGGAGGAAAATATAAGGAGATAAACATGACATTAGCAAAATAAGAAAATAAAAGGTTAAATATGTATGCAGAAGTAGCATCTCAATTCATGTTTGCAATGGATAATCAAATATGAGGTATACAGTTCGAGAGGAATATTGTCATATGTCTAAAGTAAATCCTCTATGATCATATAGAAAAAATATGCATTTTTGTTTTAAGGCATCCATTTTTACTTGATTAAAGCGACTATTACAAACAGTTTCCAGTTTGTCTCTGACCCGGGGGTTTGGTCAGGTGGCCACGATGCTGGGTTCTGGCAACACACTTGCAACTGGCTTCAGTGTGTGTGTGTGTCATGAGAAGTGTTGGCTTAGAGTGTGCCTCTCCGTCTTATGCTTGTATTTGTTTTTGAGTGTGTGCGCGCGCACGCGTGTGTGTGTGTGTGCACACCTGCAAGTAAGGTGAGCACATGCTAGTTGTGGTTCATTTATCAGTGTTTGGCAATGACAGGTTGGAAGTAAGTGATACCTGGCCTGGGCCCTTTGCCTCTCTTGGCACACACAATCACAGCAAACAATCACCAATTTCATGCCACTCAGATGGTGTGTGTGTGTGTGTGAGCAGATATGACATCCAGAGAGAGCTCTGTGGTGGACAGAGAGGAGACTACAGCTCTCACCTTGCTGCTACTGTGTATGTGCTTTTCAAGTTCCATTTGAACATGAGACTTCTAGCCTGATATCAGACAGAATTGTCAACTCGTTACGCTCCATTTCCATCTTCAGTCTGACATTGCCTCCACTCTAACCAATTTCCGTGGGGGAGGTTGATTCGATTTTCCCTAACCAATCACTAGAGTCCAACGTATCCGCCAATGGTTGCAATTGGCTTATCGTTAAGTCCCCCCGCGGCGCTCATTGGATAATCGCTTTTTCAACCGAGAAATGGCTGTCTCATGTCACGATGCCACACCAGAATCAGTCAACTCGGTGGAGTGGGCGGGTTCAAAAGTCTGGACCCAGGCAAATCCTGTTCTATTTTCATGTTCAATACAACTTGAAGAGTCAGGTTCCTGTTCCACATGGTTCCCGTTGCGTTTCTTTTTTTATCTTACACTTTTTGTTTTCTGTTCCCTCTGCTCCCATTTCTGGTTAATGGTTAATACTACAGCAAGTCCAACAGCAAGTCCTTTCTCTCATTATTAGTCTCATGTCAGTTTTTTTGCGTGTTCATTTTTGTACTAGTTAAAGTTCCCACAAAATGAAAAATTACCTCTTTTAGGTCCAACTTGGGTTACCTATAGTTGAATTACTTCAATACCACGATATAGACCAAATAAAAGAATACAATTATTCAATGTAGGTATTTTTCATATATTTGCGGCCAAAAATGTATTAGGGCTTACTTCTGGTATATGGCTGTATTGTGTAGTTATGACACATGCCTGCAAGTATTTCATCCAATTACATTGCTCTATTGTCAACTGTAACTCATAGCACAGTGATTGACAGCTAGCTTTGGTTTTTGAGGGATTCAAATATCAAGGCGAAGCTCTACCCTAGCCACCGCGACAAACCCTCACACTTTTAGAAAAGCTATGTCCCGCCCCCACCTCTGGTTTTATGCAGACGCCTCACAAAAGACATTTGAAAAATATCATCAGACTTCTGTTGGATAGGGCCTTTAACCCCTTAACAAATAACAACACTAAAGCAGATCAACCAGATTCAATACTAACCTTGGTAGCCTATAGCCTATCAAGTTTACCTGCAACAAAGTGAAATCCTACTGCCAACAGCCAGAGTTTACGAAATGTTTTATCCTGTGTTATTCATTGAAGATATTAAATAAGGTTAAAGGTTAACTCCCAAGTAGATGCGATGATGTTGTGGCAAACAATTCACACAACAAAGTAGTTGATCAGCACCTCAGGATATCACATGGACGCACGCACACACACACACACACACACACACACACACACACACACACACACACACACATGCGTGCGCTTCAGTCCCTGTATGCATTACCATTCCAATGCCCAAAGCTTTTAGAGCTGGATTTGAAAATGTAAGAACATGTGGCCGATACAGAGAGTATGCAAAGTAGCTAATCTTGGAAGCAGTTATCTGCATTACATTACAGTGCTCCAGAGTCTCTTTGTAGGGCTTTGAGAGGCTGAAATGAGATGTAAGGTTGTATTGAGAATTAGATAATCACATTTTCAGAAATCGATTACAAAAATCTGAGTACTTTCTTTATTTTCCTGGGGCAAATGACTTTCCACCAAGACATGGGGCCCTAATGAATAATCACTTTGGACGCAACAGGAAAAAAAGACAGATGGATTTGACTTTTCTCTTCTCCTTTGCAGTAGAGTAGAAAGGTGTAGACTAAGGGAGGTGGTGTGTGGTGTGGTTGGGTCTGCTCCTTTACAAATTGCTCTTTAATAGAACGATCATGCAAAGAGGACAATTAAAAGGAGGGATCAGTGGGTTGGCAGGTGGTGGCAGTGTGTGTGTGTGTGTGTGTGGGGGGGGGGGCAGTCCAGTACTGATTGTACTGGGTTATTGCAGTAGCAGTGGTTAGCAGCACAGCTAAGCTGGAACCGCTGAGGTCATACATAACAGCCAAGTTGTATCCCACAGAAGGCCTATGTCACATAGACAGATAGACTTGTCTAAACTTAGGAAGCAGCAGAAGGTCACACAGCGGAGATGCATTCAACACCCTATGTGAGAATCCACACAGTCCACATATAGGGCCATTTCCCTAAAAGGGGAAGAGACATTGACTGTGAACTCCTTCCAGGATGCCACAGACGTTAGACCACAGAGTATAACTCCCTCCCAGGCATGACATACAGACCCAGTAGATTACACTCCCCTCCGGGAGAACAACCTTGCATAGCCCTGGTTGTCGGGCCGCGGGACTCCCCTGTCCCCTCCCACTTATATCTCTCCTACATATGTATACTTCTTTAATGCTGGGTCACACTCAGAGCATGCAACAAAGTCAAACAATAATACTACCAAAAAATGAAAGAAAGCAAAGAAAAGAAGAAAAAGTAACAAAACAATAGTACTTATCAAACATCATAAGAATATAAAATGTTCTTATAAAAAGCAACACATAAAAAATACACAAAAATACACATAAAAACAAAATAGAAAAATATCCAAAAACAACACATAAATTAGCTGCCTAGATAAAGCTGTCAAGATGTCTGTAAAAAGAGAATAAGATGGAAGGAGGCTTAAGCCAGCCTGCAATAGGCCGTAGAATCCTCGCCTCTTTCCCTAAACTATAAAAGATTCTAATTTAAAATACAACGATGCAACGAACAAAATGAGAACCCGGACTCTTGACCTTACAGAATAAAGTAAACTAGAAATAAGAATATAGTCAGGGAGAGAGAATATCCTTTTATTAATGTATTTATTATTCATGCATGCAGTTTCTTCCCTTCATCAATTCCCCATCTTTGGTCACCAAGAGGTTTAGCAGCACATAACTTGAGCATAGTTGAGTTTAATAGGAAGAGGGGAATCTCTTCACAAACAGATCGTCCGTCCCAATGCTGTACCAATCTGTCCCTACTAAATCTATGTGTTATAACACTACAATCTAACCTAGTATTTATATCCATAGGCTCTTGGGTGCATTGTTCGGTCGGAGTCTGCAAACAATCTTGGAATTCCCTACATAGACTGGTTCTATCTCCTCTAAGCTTTAATTCGTGGAGACTTTTATTGTGGAAATTTCAATAAATATTTCCCACTACACACGATTCGACAGCTCGCCATGCAGCGTAATTAGAATATGTCTGGTTCCAAGTGTAGTCTCCCGGGACGGGTACGTTTACATACCACACATCACAGATAGATTCTAGTCGACTTAAATTATCCCTGGGATCAGGCCTCAGACACAAGTCTCCCAGAATCTCTAAGTTAGATGGGTGATATGAGGCCAACTCAGAAGTTCTATCTATTCACAAGGGACATTTAATGGTGTCCCTACCCCGTGACCTCCACCCAACAACCCGCTAGTTCAAATAGTGGTAATGGGACTTGATTGCCAGGTTCACCTTTTCTTACCCTTTCAGCAGGTAAATCATACTCTTCCTGAAGTATAGGAGGCCTTGAATTTCTAAGTTTGTCATTAGGCCACGGGTGGGTGCTAATCCAATCACGTCCCAGATAGGGTTGGGTACCGAAACCCGGTACCCCTATGGCACCGGTTCCTTTACGACCGGTACCTACCGGACCGAATTGCAACGCAGATTTCGGTGCCTCATTTTGGTGCCCAAAATGATGCCAGATTGAAATATCCACACTCCGGTGCTCCGAAACCGCCACACGCATCTTCACTGGCGAGTCGAGTGGTCAGTCAATGTGGTGGCGCGTCATACAGAGGAATACAGAAGATGTCAAGTGGCGCGCTCCAAACGTTTTTCATTTGGTTTGCGTTCACACAGGACTTTGTCAAGCAAACCAAACAATGTAACAATGTAAACACATGTCACGCTCTAGAATGGCTTGCTTGTCTATTGGACAGAAAATCAGAGGGAAACTCACAACGCTTCCTTGTTGCAGACAATAATAATGAAGCACAACAACAGCTTTGTGCTGTCTTGGGTTCTTTACAAATTAAAAATAGAAGAATGCAAACTTTTCCTAGTTAATCTAGGAAAATGTATTAGGATTAATTTAATCTAGGAAAAGTTCATGTAGGCCTATACCTGGCTGAATATCTTTATTATTTCCAGTTTGCGGCAAAAGTGTACATTCAACCCACAATTGTTTTTTGGTTCGCTTTCTATAGTTGGGTCGGATCACGTTCACATCTAAACCCGAACCGAACCAGTTCACTTGGAAGCAGACCGAGCCCCCCATTTTTCAAGCGGACCAGAGTTTGGCTGTTCCAATGTTCACACCACCCCAAACCAACCGTACTATTGGTCAAAACGCTCCAGGGTTCGATTAAAATGGACCAAACACCTCAGGTGTGAAAGCACCCTTTTGGTTGAGAGCCAAACAGCAGCGGTGCTCGTCAATGTCACATTATGGTCGCTTAGCCAATCAGATAAAAGAGGCGGGTTAATAACTAGAATGCCACAAGAATTAGCAAATGCTGATGTCAGGAGAGGAGTCATATTTTGCCAGAGAAGCAGACATGGTTATATTTGGGCAAAATAACCGTTTAAGTCAAAGAATTTGTCGAAGAGTAGAAGTCTAGAAGTTTGCACTTCCAAACAAAAAACCCAAATAATACCCGACCCTAGTCCCAGATCTGCGTAGGTAGGATAGACGTCATCAGCAGATGTATAGCTAGCTATCCTTGTGCATCCGACACAAGGACAGCATGATTACACCCGTTTGGAGCAGGGAGAAACTACAATTACTAGATTCCACTACATTGGTTACTTTAGCAGCATGAGCATAAGTTGTTTTATTATATATATTCTATATATATATTCTTTTTAGTGGGGTAATATATGACCCCATAGCCAAATTAGGTGCCACTAAGGAAGAGATCATATGATCTCCATGGGTGCATGTTAATTATGTCAGCTAAGGAAGATAAGGTACTGAATCCTGTCACTTTACCAGTGCATAAAATCCTTTCCGGGCTCTCTCTAAACCAAAGCACCGGTCGATTCTGGGCTCAAATAAGAGGCAGCCCTCTGAGCCTGTAGTAGGCATTACCCTCAGAAGCCCACTAGTTCTGTGATAGCCCTGAAGTCTCCCTCTCTGTGGTCCTGTTTCTCCCCAAGTCTTAAGGGGTTGTAGGACCCAGTCTTGGGTCTCAACATAAGTGGGAGGCTCTAGCAAGGTTTGAGGAGAAATAATATATCCATTTATCTCCTCCTGTTCCATTACAATTCTCTGTATTGGCGGGACTTTAGCCCCCATCCCTTGGATTATACCCCATACACTTTTAAAATGTCTAGCCATACATGAGCCCTTCACTACCCTATGGTCATAGTGAGCTCTTTGCATTCTTCACATATTCTCCGGCAAAGTCCATCAAAAACACATCCACATTTGTAGGCAGGGTGATATGTGATATGTGATATGACCACACATGTACGACTCATTACATGAAGATGACATTTAGCACAGAATAATGCATCCTCGCATAAGGCAGGTGCTTGGTATGCCGGGACTTCCCTTGGCATGTGTTGCCCAGGACCTTCCCAGCACACCCTGGCAACCTCGGTTTTACACTTTACACAGTGCCCATTTTTTAAAAAGACAGGTTCCGATCCGTATAGCCAGCAACCTTCGACCAGGCATGAGTCGGTGATTACCCGGTGTGACCCAGACCCCTTGTGGATCTGGTTGACAAAGGAGAGGCCTTCCAAGACCGGAACTCTTCTGGTCCCATCCAGGCCTCTAGGCCACCTCTCTTCTCTGACCGGGACCAAACCTGTGGACTGAGCTTGTCAACGACACGGTTACCCTCCGTCAACTCAGTCTGTTTAGTGTGTGCTTTCTGGTGCATCCAGTTGACTTCCATCTGTAAAGAAGTAAAGTGATCCTTCATTTATCTTCATCTAGAACTATGTTCTGCCAATAAGCCATCTAGAGCTGTGCCTTTTGACCCCACCAGGGTTTGTTTGGACAATGCTGCTAGGTTTTCAAAGTCTGTCTCCATTAAAATGTTTTGTCCCATAGCAATATTATTTAGCCTTGGGTAATGTACCCTTAAAATGCTAGCACCTGTTTCGAGTGGATTTTATTTAATTTCTATCCTATCGGTGCATGCCTGTGTGAATGTGCACTGATCTCTTACTTTGGTCATTCTTAACAACGTCAGGTCAATTTTGCTTGTGTGTTTTTAACGGAAGGGGAGCCCTGCTTTCTTACAGCCGTCCCTCTCTGCTGGCCTCTCTGTGTCTGTGTGTAGTTAGCCTGTTCTCTCCCTGCTCCTAGAGAGGAAAGGAGGGGGCTTCTCTGCTTTGCGTTGGGGGTTTGTATGGTGAGACAGTCTGTTCTCTCCACTGACAGCAGCTGTGAGAGAAAGGGGGGGCTCCTCTGCTCTGAGGGATAGGCCTGCCATAGCCTTATTTTATTGGCTATGATTTATGCTTTAAATGTTGAAGTACAGCCCTTGGTCACAGCCCTTCTTTGGGGCACAGCCCGTCTTTGGTCTTCAACTCCTGTGTTGCTTTCAAATGACTTTAGTTGCAAGTTATTAAAACATTTAATGTCTTAAATGGTTAGTAACTCTTTTTGAACCTTCTTTTAGTTATAAAATGTGAATACACATAAGTCACTCTAGTCTGCAACAATACTGGAATGGTCGTGCACGGTGGTAGAACATATAGTTAGTTAAGGGTTAGAACCCTATGGAACCTTCTTTCCTGTCTTAAACAATTGATACAAATTATTTCATTGTAACGGTGGTAAGTCCTTCATGCCAGTTCTTAAGTAGTTATTACACACACACAAATTCTTTTTATTTGTATTGTTTAAAGTTCCATCAGTTTTTAAACTTGAATACATTAAAATAATTATACTTATTAACTTGGTAGTTGCCATGCTCGTCAGTCCCAAAAAGTGTATTTTTAAGTCGTGGAATTTTCCAAACCTCTGTTTGAACGTAAAGAAGAAAGAAGGTTCTGTTGGAGGGAGCTGGCAACGCTGGTCCTTTCTCCTTTCTTTATCTTGGTCCACGGAGAAACGTATCACAAGAGAAATCACTCCCTATCGATGCGCCTCTCTTTCAAATCTTCGATTCCCCTCCTTTTATAGGGAAAATCATGTGGGCGTATTGCCAATATATCGCTAAGTCTGCCTTGCTATTGTTATAACTCAGAAAGTTGATGATTTTGTGGCCCTAATTGCCACGTGTTGCTGGAAGCCGAAAACCCCCTCCTGCATGTTCATCCAACAATGATCTCATTATTTTATATCAAATAGGTACATTTGAACCATGTTAGACACTTTTAGACTAGAATATTCATACAAAGAGTAAATACATTCTTTCTTTGTGTCGCAGTTATATGGTATAAGAATATTATAAACCACCCCTTAAAACCCCCCTTTTTGCTTTTTAATTGGAATGGTGTCCTTGAAATAACCTAGACCCCCAGCACTTTTCCTCTACTCACATGGGGGGTTTCCCAGAGTCAGAGCCGTCTCTTAGGGTTGGCCCTACTGATGCCTTGTTCTTACTGGTTGTAACTGGGTGTACACAAGCTCCTCCGTCACAGGGGGCAGATTCTCCTGAGCATCATCAGTGACGGGTGTCAGGCCTACGGTTTACCCTTACGCCTCCTTTTGGTAGGCTGTGTAGTAACCTCTCTCCCTCTATTACCCACGTGTTTAGCTCCAGTACCCCCAGGTGTAGTGCTACTACCCCCAGGTGTAGCTTCAGTACCCATAGTGTTAGCACGTTCACGCAGCCTCAGGTACGCCGGAGCGCCCAACAATATGACGTTATGTCTTCGGTTTCTTTATGCTTTATTTGTAATCACATGAACACAACTCACTTTACAGCAAGGGCCATTCAGACAGGATGTGCTGGGGGTTGTGCTCTGGCGCTGAACTGCAGTCATTCCTGTGGCTTCCAGGCTCTGCGGGGGCGGGTCATACGAAACCCGTCACGGCACGGTGTACATAAAGGACAACATCAGACCTGAGCATCAGGCAGACGTCTTCACGTCACAGGGGAAAAGTATATCAGGTCTGTATATATACTATATATATATATATATATACAGTCTATATATATATATACAGTATATATATAGACTATATATATATATATATATGCATGGGGTGACAGAGGATAAACATAACTTATTAGAGCAAAACAATATGAAAAAAATGTAATGTAATATAAAAATGTTAATAAATATAATAAAAATAAAAAAAGCAATACGCAAAGATAACCAGCGGTAAGATGCAAAGCAAAAAAGAGAGTATGTAAGAAGTTTAAACAGAGATACATTGGATGGGGGCGGAAAATGAATACATTACATTACATTACATTACATTACGACTTACATTACATAAGTACACTGACAGAGAGGGGGGGATGTTGTACTGGTGAGCATACTGAACAACTGAACAGATGCACCTCCCTCTCTCTCTCTCTCTCTGTCTCTCTCCCTCTCTCTCTCTCCCGCTCTCTCTCCCTCTCTCTCTCTCTCTGTCTCTCTCTCTCTCTCTCTCTCTCTCCCTCCCCCCATATGCTCGCACAGGGGGTAATTTAGTCCTGGCTAAGGGCCAGGAAACACACACGCACACACACACACACACACACACACACACACACACACACACACACACACACACACAATAGAATCAACAGACGAATTGTAATAGTCCACTGTAATTGTAACCAAATCATATGGGCCAAGCATAAAATTAGTATTTCATAATGAGCAGCAGGGTAGACCCATTGTGACAAAGAAAGAAATCCCCCTTACATTTGCTTCAACGTGGTATATTCATTTGAAATTACAGACTACGCCACCCCTGATTACCTGCTTTGTCTTTCTGTTTTGTTATAAAAGAGAATTAGGTTTATTTTAATCATAGGCAGAAGAATGTGAATCAAGGGAACATTTACGATGTATTCAAGCTATCTGATTCAAACAATGGCACATGTATACACACAAACGTGTCCATCCAGAGGACGTGAAGTTAGCAATGGAAACCATTGCTACAGATAAACCTTCTTCTTTTAATGTTGGAAGACTGGTTTTCCCACTACCACCCCTACCCCAAAATAAGGCTATTGATTTAATAAAATGGAAGTATGATGAAGTCTAAGGTTGAAATATCCTCAATCTGTTAATTGTAATCATGCAAATGCCAGATAGTCATTTGTAGTTGTGGAGAACTGGGTAATCAAACTAACGTAGGTCTGTGCTCTGAAGCCAACTCAATATTGTAATTCTTGTTCCAGTGTATGGCTGTACTGTGATTTACCACAGAACTGCAGTCCTGTTTTTTGAACACACTGCCATCATTGCACGCACACACACACAAGAAAGCAAGACCACCTGCAGTTTTTCATATCCATCATGCCTAGAAGACTGATCACACAATAACAAAATATCAAACAGTCAGGTCTTTCCCACACAACCGCATGCAGGGCACAAGATGAAGGCGTGTGTGTGTGTGTGTGTGTGTGTGTGTGTGTGTGTGTGTGTGTGTGTATGTGTGTGTGTGTGTGTGTGTGTGTGTGTGTGTGTGTGTGTGTGTGTGTATGA
>OOFB01026271.1:0-15453 GCA_900323305.1 Trachyrincus murrayi
CTCTCTCTCTCTCTCTCTCTGTCTCTGTGTGTTTCTCTCTGTTTCTCACTCTCTGTGTGTGTGTGTGTGTGTGTGTCCCTCTGTTTCTCTCTCTCTCTCTCTCTCTCTCTCTCTCTCTCTCTCTCTCTCTGTGTGTTTCTCTCTCTCTCTCTCTCTGTGTGTCTCTCTCTCTCTTTCTCTGTCTCTCTCTCCCTCTCTCTCCCTCTCCCTCTCTCTCCCTCTCTGTCCCTTTTTTTCTCCCCCCCCCCCCCCCTCTCCCCCCCCCCCCCCCCCCCCCTCCCCCCCTCTCCCCCTCTCCCTCTCCCCCCCCCCCCCCCCTCCCCCCCCCCCCCCCCCCCCCTCCTCCTCCCACCTTCCTCCCGGTCAGCCTCCTCCTGGGGCATCCTCGGCAGGTTGTCCAGGGAGATGACATCGCGGTAGGCTTCTCCGGTCAGGTGCACCGTCGTGTTGTTGTACTGGTTGTCCTCCACCAGCACCTCCACGCTGGCCCGGGCGCTCAGCGGCCTGTCCGAGTGGAAGCTGATCTCGAACTCTGCCGACTGGCCCGCGTCCATCCTGAGGGAGGCCCCGTGGCTCCACTGGTGCTCTGGTGAAAGGCGTGGAGAGGGAAGGAATCGTGTTTAATATCAGAATCTACTCATTCACCCCTAAGATGGAATGTAGTGTGCCAGTGAGGCAGTACCCGAGCCAGCAGTGCCCTCTAGTGGTGTGCATTGGACACAGCTGATGGTATTGCCAGGAGCAGACTTCAGGGTGAACACTCCTTGTTCATCCAGCATGTCAATGTGGACCTATGTATGAAACACAGACCAACACTCCCGCTGTCACGTTATTTATGCCACATGCCACTTTATATTCTGTTCTGTTTCTTTTTCTATTTTCATTTTTTATATTCTATATTTCTTACCCTTATATTCTAATATAACTACTTATAGACCTACTTGTATATTGTTATATACCTACTAAGTAGATGACGTGTGCATTGTCTATAGAATTGAATTACCCAGAACTACCCTGTGTTTCACTGTGCATTTGATAAATAAAACTCCTGAATCGTGAATCCTAGAATCGATACATATCTCTGGACACATGATCCACTAAACAAAACTGTAGTAGTTCTAAAAAATACAGCTAATGCAAATTAAAGTATTAGTACAACTGTACTACTACCATCATAATCAACTACTACCACTTAAGGCTTTAAAAAGTATTACGTATCTGAACAAAACAACTCCACAATAAAAAACGTATATATTTGTCCTGCTGGGTTTACCTGAGCACAGACGTTACCATCGTTCCTCAGCACCAAGGGGAGCATCTTCCAGCGCCCGGCCAACACCCGGCGGAACTGCAGCACGGGGTTTCCTTGGCTGTCCCGCAGGGGCGGCCGGGTCACAGACACACTGGGCAGGGTCCCCTCTCCCACCAGGCTGAAGCGCAGCGACTTGCTCTTGACCATCGCAATCATACTGGAGAAGATGGAAACCCCAGGGAGAGATGCAGAGAGAGACAGAGAGAGACAGGGAGAGAGAGAGAGAGAGAGAGTGTTGAATGTTCGCTCAAAGTTTAAAGGTGCTGAAAACTGTACAAAAAATGTATGAATAATAAACAATTGAAAAAGAGCGCTCATGTCACAATATAATATTATTCATTTTCAGTTCATTGTTATGTTTTTATACACACACACACACACACACACAGACACACACACAGACCTGGAGCTTCCCTCCACCGTGGTCTCGAAGACAGCCTGATGCAGCCGTATGGTCTGGGGGGCGAAGGAGACCTCGGCGAAGGAGTGAGACTGGCTGGGGATGCACAGTCTCACAGGAGACACGTCAAACACCTCCACGTCACGGGAAAGCTACATGGAATAGAGCACAACACACGTAAAGAGGCAGCGATTCACAACCTGTGGGCCACGAGGGCATCTTAATGTAACTACTAAATATTGATATTTCTTCATGTTTAAGCTCATTTAAATGCTATAGGTTCAGGTATAGACTACATTGATAGCCCTAGCCAGAGCTCCCTCCCTCCCTCTCTCTCTCTCTTTCCCTCCATCTCTCCAGTAGGTACCAGATGTGCTCGGCCTGCCAGATCAGCACGGGGTTCTGCGTTTACAGATGATGTCACGCACGTCGCACACTATGATTGGCTGTACGCCGCAAAGTGTACGTATGCCGTGTGTTGGCGCCGCAGACCACCATTTAGATGAGCACATTTTGACCGTGCGTTTGTTTGTGTGTAGAGAAAGAGATCCACGTCTAATAAAATGTAAATACCAAACTTTACACGTAATTGTTTCATATCTGTTTGTGTAGAGAGTGTAAGTTCACTCTCTCTCTCTCTCTCTCTCTCTGTATATATATATATATTATATATATAGTGAACTTACACTAAATGTATGTTTCCATAAGCGGAGCACAGGTGTGTCGCATCAATGCTTAATCAGCAGGTGACCGGGTAACCACCATATCAGCCAATCAGAAGTTACGCATGCAATAGCATGAGAGGGGAGCCACCTAATGCAAATCGATCTAGTGGTGGTTGGGCTTCGGTTTGTCCTTTAAGTCTTTGAGCAGCAAGTCAGCAGTCGACCCAACCCCTAACCTACCGCACACCAGTGCTCGTACCTTAGCGCTGGCCGGTTTGATGGCCAGGAGCAGCATGCAGGACACCGGGCCGGTGTTGGTGAGCCTGAAGCGGGCCCGGGCGCCGGCCCCGCCCACCAGCACGTTGTTGAAGACAAACGTGTTGTCCTCCACCACGTACACTCCCGGGGCGCCGCGGAACGGATCCGACCGCAGCTGGCTGCTGCTCGGACACAGCCGGTGCTCCTCGAAGATGGAGCCAATGTCCTGTCCCAGGCCTGTGTGGAAGAGGGTGTGTAGCAGGATAGTTGGAAGTACTGGGTTCGATCCCCAATATACTTGAGCCAGATGACAGATTTGTTCCTTGTATCTGATCACTGAAAGTCACTTTGGATAATCTGCCAAATATCCACTAAATAGTCGAAGTCCAAACCTAAATAGTAATTGTGGAGAATCGCACGAATTCAATGTGGTTTTCTTACGTCAACTCTAAAACTATTACGCTATCGTCATGGCAGCGTCCTCCTAACCTGGCACACACACGTCGGCCGCCAGCCTGTAAGGGAAGCCCTCGGGGTGGTCCGAGGGGTCCCGGTCGCTGACGTCTACGGCCAGACACTCGGACCAGGCGCCCAGCTGCTCGGCTCCGCAGTCCACCGTCACCGCCTGCTGCCCCCCCGGCTGCAGGTACCCGGAGCAGGGGGACACGGTGAACACACCCATGGTCTGGCGGCTCTGGGGGGGGAGGGGGAGGGGGAGTGGATGGACCAGAACGGGGGCTTTTAAAATAAGATTTGTATGATTTATCTACTAAGTCGTATACAATTAGCATTTTGATATCAAGATAATTAAAATGGTATTATGAACACGCGTGTTCCAGCGAAGACTCACCGGCATGACGGGCACCTCGCGCTGGATGGAGTCGGAGCGCCTCAGCTTTCTCCCAGCGGCCAGGGGCCTCGCAGGCTGGCTCTCACAAGTCGTCTTGAGGCCTGGACCCTCAGCCCTGGGAGAGGAGCCCACCAGGGAGGGGAGGACGGTGAAAGACATCAACGGTAAAGGTGGTAAAAGAGTCAAGTTAAAGGTGCTGCAGCTAAGATTTAAGATCTATTATGTGAGGGTAATTTAGTAAATTGCACAGCCATCCGTCAGCTTTTAGTAAGTGAAATGCTCCGTGAGAACATCTGTTTTGAGTGGACTGCGTCTGTCTCTGTATGAGACAATTTAGATTTTAGACAGCTAAAAGCAGAGAGGGAGGGGACGTTTTTTTTAGTTGTTTAGTTTCAAAATCTTGCTCTCTTCCGCTCTTTTCTGCTCGCTCTCTTTACAACTCTCAAATCTTACCTACAGCACTGTCTGTGTACTGTGTGTGTACTGTCTGTGTACTGTGTGTGTACTGTCTCCTACGCTTGCCTTCCAGGCGGGACTGGCTGCAGGCTGTTGCTCACGCGGCAGATCGTGAAGCGCGCCTCGAACTCCCCGGTGTTCTCGATGGTAAAGCTCTGGCTGCTTTTAGAGCCGTAGACCAGCGGGCCAAAGTTGAGTCCACTGGCAGGCGTGATTTTGCACCTGAACGTGAAGATGAACACTGACATTAATTCAAAGGAGTATAGATTCAAATCAAGAGATCAATTCATGTTACACATTACAAATTCATCAAGTCATCAATATCAATTACTTTGAATATATATATATATAATATATATCATTGTACATATAAGATTATAATATTGTGAAAACATATTTATTTATATTCATTATTTGTTCATTTATTTTATTGTATTGTTAGGTTGTTCGTGATTCCAATTTTGCATCAGCAGCCTTTTTATGTAGTAATTTTATGTTATAATGGGTGCTGCTCTTCAACTGAATTTCCCCTGGGGGATGAATAAAGTGCCCATCTGTAGTCCAATCAAACGGATCGGAGGACTGACCTGTTAAAAAAGGAGCGGACAGACACTTTGATGGGAAGGATCGCTATGGTTTCCCCGCCTTCACCGATGCTGGGCTCAATTACCTGCATGGGACAGACCATGTTAGTGACTGTGACAGGTCAGCAATTGTATTTTGAACCATACACACCACATATTACTTTGGCACAAAGGCATGCGCTGTGTATGGATGAGGCTGTCACATATTCACATATATTCATATATGCATGCATTCTAAACTTTAATAAAGAATAAAGATACAAACAAGCGATAACGATGGTCTTTCTCAAACTTTTTTAAGCCAGGGCCCAGTAGAACTCGACCCTCAGCCTCTGGGGCCCACTGAGACCTTCATAAATAATCCTGATTATATACAGTAACTGTAATTGCCAAATAAACATTAATGTCATGTGAAGTGAGCGTCAGTTTTCCAGTCAGCGATTGTGAGTGATGTGATTTGTTGACCGCGTGGTCTGATGGGTGAAGGAGTATTTGGCACGTATCGGCAAAAGTGAAGGTTTAAACAGCCAATAATATAATATAACTATGTTTTGAAGAGCTGCAGTGTGGTTTGAGTGTAGAGGGGAGGCTGGGGGAGGGGAGGAGGAGGCTGTGTAGAGGAACCTGGCATCGCAGAACAGACTGCTCTCGAATGAACACTTCCTTGTCGTGACTGAAGAGGATGTGTACTGCGGTGGGCCGGTCAGCGGGCAGCAGAGTGCCTTGCGCTGGGGACACGGTGAAGACGGAGGCCGGGTCTGGTTGGGAGGGCTGCGTGCGCTCAAGTGTGAACCTGGTGGTAAAATAACATGAGATAAGATCAAATAGGATAAGAGAGTACTTTAAATGGATCCAGCTTTGGTAATACAATAAACTGTATGGAAAAAAACAGAAAATATGCAGAATATGTCTATATATACAATCAGAGTCGTAGAAATGTAGAGATAGGATAGGAGTGAGTTAGTCAAACCAGTTCCCGCTACTGAGCACCAATGGAATGTTGCGTGTCATACATACTGTATGTTTAAACACAGGCTTGTTTCAATATAGGGAGACACGCAAGAAGGATGTTAACTCTAACGCATTCAAATGAACTCCACGTGCGCCATGACACTCGATGAGAGTAAAGTACCCGTACAAACAGAACTCACTTGTAGGCCAGCTCGTATTTCCCCTTATTCTTCAAGCTGATGCACAGTTTCACCTCCCTGCACACCCGGATAGCTCCAAAGTCCAGACAGCCATCGCTCCCTGGATGGAACGACACGGTGACCCGGTCAGCACTGGGGCCAGCCATGTAGCGCACTGCACATCGCAAATGTGTGTGTTGTTCGCATACACGAGTCTACTCGAGCATTTAGGATTGTGGATGGTGAAGTGTGGCGGAGCTGCGGCCTTTCGTAAAGATAACTCAAATAGGAACAGAACATAGCGGTGTTGGCGTGCGCGTGCTTGCCCTCGGTACCGTTAGGAGTGGTGATGTCCAGGGAAACGTCGTATGCCTCGGTAGTGACCTGCAAGAGCTCTGTCTGCACGACGCCTAAGATGTTCTCCACATCCGACACCTGACACAGACACACACACACACACACACACACGCACACATCGAATCAAACAGAGCCGAGCAGAGAAAGACATAGCGGTGAATTTCAGGCCTGATAAACACAAAAACCGCGAGCACCGCCATTCCGCAGGTCTCCGTGAGGTACCTCCAAGCGCAGGGTCTTCTTGAAGTTCAGGGGCTTGATGGCCTTGAAGCGGACCTGCAGGCAGGAGGAGGCGCGGGGCGGGACGATGCCCTCCACGTGGGACACGGTGAACTCCTCCCCCAGGTCGGTCAGGCCCTTGAGCGTCCAGGCGGCAGGCAGGGTGGTCTTGTTACGCAGTGTCACGCAACGGACGTCCTCCCTGGAGGTGGTGGTGGTGGTGGTGGTGGAGGTGGTGGTAGGGTGGCGGGGCGGTGCGAGTGGAGTGGAGTGCAGGGAGGGAGTGAAGATGGAGGTCAGAGAAGATGAAAGGACCAGTCAAAAAACCGTCAAAGAGAGTGGATTCAGCCTCTTTCGTTAGATGTGTGTATAGTGTGAGGATACTGGAACAGACAGAACATGGTTCAACTTGATTCATCGCATCCTTCTAGATACGATGGCAATCCTGCAGTGACACATGAATGTCATTGATGGGCCTCCTCTGTGAATATTGAACATGAAATGCAACTTGAGAAAGGATTTGATGTATTTATAGTGTGAGGGTATTACAATAGAACCACGATTCAACTCATCACACCTTCTCTATGAATATTAAACATGAAATGAAGCTAGAAAAACCATAATAACCACACAATAACCACACAGTAACCACACAGTAACCACATAATAACCACACAATAACCAATAACCTGCTATACTATACTGTGTCATCACCTTTGAATGTGAATATGGCCCATCCTCTCTCACCTGTGAAGCAGGATCTTGTCAAAGTGGAGCTGTTTGCAGTCCAGCTCCAGTTCCGGTCGGACCCCCCAGCAGGACAGGGCGATGAGGACGGGCTCGGGGTTGTCCTTGATGCAGCACACCACGCTGTCCTCTATCCGACCCACAGTGGTCGGGTATGCCCAGATCGCCAGCTCCTAGTGGGGGTTGGGGACAAAGTAGTAAGACGATGGTATTATCGAATATCCCCCATGACCATCCGCCGCTCTCTGAAGCTCATCACGGTATAAGGCTGCTCACTGCTGGGGTTCGCTACGTTCCGTCAGCACGGTAAGACTTTTTTGCTTCGGGGAAAAACCATGAAACTAAAAGAATCCCCTGTTTTGTCCTCATTCAATTTTCACGAAATGATTGCCGATCCTTGGTTAGAGAGGTCAAGGTAGTGGGATTAGTTGGGTTCGATGGTAATTGACATTACATTTTCTGATGTCCTAGGGGTAGCGGGTAGCATGTAAGAAGAGGAGAGGGCCAAGGCAGGTCAGAGCACTATCAGAGATACCAACCCACTTCTCAATGACAGTGTTTCATTTTAAAATCATTTTGGTGTCATACTCTATTTAGCAAGCGCTTTAACCCAAAGAAGTGACTACAGCGAACTCAGATGAATGTGATGAAGGACCAGGTAGAGGTTAATCCTCTTGCTCGAGGATGCCTACAGGACATTCAGTGGACCCTTGTACTGGACATTTTAGACAGCTTTTAAGATGCACTTCAATGCACTGCAATCAAGGCAAAAGAGTGTAGCTCAAGTTCCTCCTCTACCTGCTTCTGGTTGGGTTGGAGGGTCATGGCGGGGGGGTCCAGTACGTAGGTACTGGCCTTGGTGTCATATTGGAAGCAGAACTGGATCTCTGCCTCCAGAGCTGAGTTGTTGTGGATCACCAGCCTCTCTGTGTTCTCTGGGTATTTTCTCTCTTTGAATCTACACACACACACACACACACAGACACACACACACATTTACACACCACATACACACACACATACACACACACACACACACACACACACAATGATGCACACACCGACACAAAAACACACAGGCACAACCACGCACACAGACACACACACACACACAAGAGGGTTATACCGAAACGGCAAAATATGTCAAACATGGGACCACTACTAATTCACGAGGAACCCCCCCCGGCTCTTACAGGTCTCTGGTCTTGCTGCAGAGCAGCTGTCCAAACTCATAGAATCCCGGCTGCAGCACGTACGTCTTCTGCAGGCCCTCCTCCGCACGGGGCGTCCTCTTCGTCACGGCAAAGAGAGTCCTGAGGACAAAACACGGCAGGCTAACTCCGCTTCTTGGTTCTACAAATGACATGCACCTTTACCAGAGCGCTGCTCTTTCAATTATTGACGACACACTTTAGGATTCATTGTAGGTTACA
Organism: Trachyrincus murrayi; assembly: GCA_900323305.1. Classification (NCBI taxonomy): domain Eukaryota; kingdom Metazoa; phylum Chordata; class Actinopteri; order Gadiformes; family Macrouridae; genus Trachyrincus; species Trachyrincus murrayi. Next base: position 8,412 of record OOFB01026271.1, read on the forward strand.
ATGTATTTTCCTTCATCCAAATCCATTAAGGGAGGCACTACTCCATTCTTTACTTTCTGGGGCTGATACGCGTCTGTTCTGTTATTCATCTCCATAATAAATGGTGAGGGGGGGGGGGGTGAACTGACGCTGGGTCTTTGGAGATGGAGGGGTAGGTACAGGTCCCTCTGCAGGGGAGGTGGTAGCGCTGCCGGGTGCCCAGCACCTCGAAGGTCAGGGTCTGGTCGAACGTCCCCAGGGAGTCGGAGCGGAAACCCATCCTCAACGTCACCTCACCGTGAGCTGGTACCACCCAGCGGAATGTTGTCAACCTGCAGCCACACACACGCACACACACACACGTACACACATGGTGATGATTGATTTAATGGAAAACAGCCAGCCAAAAGAAATGCTGCATGTCGATTTGTTTGCGTGTGTGTATGTATGTGTGTATATTTGTGTGTGTGTGTGTGTGTGTGTGTATGCATATACACATGCAGTCCTTTACTTGGGGCTCTGCTCCTGCTGTGGCTCCAAGCTGGGCTGCTCCGGTCCGCTGGGGTCAGAGGTCGGGGGTGTGACAGAGGTGCGTGGGGAGCGTGACGTGTCTGAGCCCTTTCCCCCTCTCTTACCCGAGGACCGCCTCCTCCGGTCCTGCCGGCTCTCTCTGTCCCGTCTCTCCTTCTCCTTCGTCACGGTGCCTGCCTTCCTGCTGCGCCCTTTCAAAGGTGTTGCTAACACTTCTTCCTGTAAAACACACACACACATACGTACTTCCCAATCCAAATACTTAAAAATAACATTCTTTTTTTTATTATCAGAAAATAAATGCCTGCCACTGTACATTTTAATTGTGCTAGGTCGCTGTGAGAAGTCTGCTAGAACAGTGTGCTATGTATTGTGTATGTGTGTGTGTGTGTGTGTGTGTGTGTGTGTGCGTGCATGTGCGTGTGTGTGTGTGCCAGCATGTCACGTCTGCACACGGCTGCGCGGTTACTAGATAGTTTGTTACCTTCACGGGCAGAATGTCAACTTCGTCTTCGTCTTTCACGTCATTAGCGGAATCGTCGGGAGCCGAAGGGTCCAGGAAAGAAAAGCAATGGGAGAGCATGGAGCCCCCGGCCCCTGGACTCTCCCTGGGGAAGGACACCACAGAGAAGGTGACGGGGGGGGGGATCGGGGGGCCACTGGGGCCCAGGCCAAGCCCGTCCAGCACCTGGGGACAGGGTGAATAAAAGGAAGGGACAGGAGGATAAAGAGGGGAGAAACTAAACACTCCTGAGGCTACTTGGCGTCTCCAGAGCACAGAAGGACAGAACGTCATTAGCGTCATCGTAGGACAAACACACGTGTTGCTCATAACACTAATTATGGGTCTGCTCCATTAATATACCAGACTTATCTTCACTGGTTTAGTCTACCAGCCGCGCCCTGCTGCATAAAAAGAGCAGACCCATAATTAGTGTTATGAGTGACACCGGTGTTTGTCCCACGATGACGCCTCTGTGAAAAGGGTCTATAGAGGAATACTTGAGTTGTTTTTTTGCTAATAATTTAGCATCATCAATTATAATTTAACTTTATACGAATTCTTAGTGGATTTTTTGTGGAAGTTTTACCTCGGGGGCAGGATTGTGTCGAGCTCAGGGAGTTTGAGTCCCCGCTGAAAGGTTCTGGGTTCAAACTCCAATATTCCCATGAGCAAGTTGCCTAACCCCTACCTGTTTATTAGTATTATTATTATTATGATTATTATTATCATGAATATTATCAACATGTAAAAATGCACTGTTAAGTGGCTTTGGATGAAAACGTCGGCTCAACGACGAAGACACGTGAAAGGTGAACAGCGGACACTCGGACGCTGCGTACCTCCTCCAGCGAGGGCAGTGCGCTGCTGTCCAGAAGCTCTTGGGTGCTGGCATGGCCTCCGCCCGTGGTGACACTCGGCGTGAGGCGAGGGACGGGGATGACCGGCTGGGGCTCCTCGTCGCCGCCGTCTCCGCCGTCCACCTGGCTGGGCGCCGGAGACGGCTGCTTGCCGTCGGCCGCCACGTCGCTCGCCTGGCGCTCCTTCTCCAGCCTCCCTCGCTCTTTCTCCACCTTCTCCTTCTCTCGCTCCCTCTTGGTCTTCCTCTCTGTAGAGGGCTGCGTTGAGGTGGAAAGGCAGGAGAAGGGGGCGGGGGGAGTGATGGAGATAGATGAATGGGGGGGAAACCACAGCTGTCTTCTAGCTAACAGTTGTTCAGGGTTTGCTAAATGGGATACATGAAAATGTCACACGGGGCGGATCGGGATCGATAGATCCGGAAATCCGTAATTTACTTCTCATTATGTTATTATGGGTTATCAATATGTCTTTCCAAGACTGCATTTATTATTAGCTGACTTTGACATCAATATACTTTTTCATATTTATTTATGCATATATTTGTATAGTGTATATACATCCCTCTGTGATATGTTACAGTTATTTTAAGGCTGTTGTCCATCGCTTTAAAGAACATTCTGATCATATAAATATGAATATAGAAATTCTGGGGAAAAACACAAGCCAGTACACCAGTTGATCCACCCCGGATCCCATTGACTATAACAGGTGACTGGAGAGAGAGAGAGCGAGAGAGAGAGAGAGAGAGAGAGAGAGAGAGAGAGAGAGAGAGCGAGAGCGAGAGAGCGAGAGAGCGTGAACCTGCCACCTGTTTCTCAGGAGGGGTCTCCTCTGGTTCTGGCGGGGCGTCATTGGAGGAGAGCGGGACCTGCAGCAGCCCCTGGAGGCGGTCCCAGTGCTGCAGGATGTGACTGACATGTTCCCGGCTCTGCTCGTAGGAGCGATGCCGGGACAGCAGCCGGCGCTCAGTCTTACTGGACTGGGGGTGGAACGAGGAGGCTTTTTATCAAGCACATAATCTGCTATTTCATGCATAGACAAACGTCACATCAGCAGAAGAAGAACACCAACAGGGAGATGCGACATCTGTACATCTACATCTCTACGTTTCCTCCAAAACAAACTTGTGTGACTAGATGCATTGGAGATTGTGGGATATTGAGTCTAAACAGAAGCAGTAAAGTCACCATGACATGACCATGACTTTATCGCCTCCTCAGCTAATTATCTCATCATATTATGAAACTATTTAATAATGCATGGCATTAAATTTTTTCGTTTACATCGTTTCATTTACATCCAAATGTAACAAACCTAACTTTTTTTGGCGAAGAAGACAACCTGTATGTAATGGGCCGGATTAACATTCAACTTGCAATAATGTGATGTTTATATATACCCTCCCGATATAAAGCCTACAACAAGCACGGAGCCTAGCAAGCTTTGGACTCCGCATGATCCAACTCAAAGTCCCCAAAAATCACATCACTCCTATGTTTCATTCTGCACTAATGTGTGCCCGTTTCACCCGGACATATGCCATATTACAGAAGTGAGATGTGTTCAGGTGATACTTAAACCCTGACGTCAGCAAACTCACCGCTTCTTCCTCTGGCTCCGGCACAGGTCGAGGGATATCCTCCGGCATAGCTTTGCTGTCTCTTCTCTTTGCAGCTTCTTCCACCTCTTTGCCTGGAAGCACTGTATCAGCGTAGGAGGGATTGTAATGACAATGCACACTTTCATATGCAAACAGCTCGACATGACCTGCAGCAGGTGATGCCCACATTTTTATTTAAACAACCTTTATTTAAACAGAGAAGCTCAATTGAGTCCCAGGACTCTTTGTAAATGAGGCCCGGTGCACAGACCATATGGCGTGGCAAAAACACACAGGGAGATATGTAGGCCTACGGATAGCGCGGATAAGTACAAATAAATAAAGAAATACATTACTGTCTACCTGGCTCGCTGGTCTCTGTTGGCGAGTCTTTAGAGTTTGCGCAAATAGACATCTGTCTGTTGTTGTCCAGAGCGGCGGTGGACTGGAGAGATGGGGAAGAGACACGCAGGGATACATAAGGGGAACTCGTTGGAGAAGCGAATGCGGACTGACAGAAGATGGTCTTGTAGAACACACTCTGCAGTTCATACGTGCGGTTCGAAAAGGTCCACAGACCTACTGACAATAAACACATGATGTACAGATGTATCGGCACCAGACACAGACTAGCGATATTTTTTTCATGTTAGTAGAAGAGCAACTTGGCTGGAGCCATGAGTCAAAACATCCTGTTGTGTTGAATGTACATCCACGTATCTGTGCATGTGTAACACTGTAGGTGTGTGTAATGTGTGTACTGTGGTGTGGCTTTGGGCACACAGTTGAGGATGAGAAGAAAGCGAGAGAACGATAGAGCGACAGAGACGCCGTGCAGACCTTCCCTCCCAGCTGGCTCCTCTTTCCCGACACCTCCTCCTTCACCTCCTTCTTGCCTCCCTTCTTATTCTTTTTCCTCAGCTCCTCCTCCTCTCTCAGCCTCTCCAGCTCCTCCTGCTGCCTCTTGGCCTCCTGTTCCCGCTGCTCCCGCTCCCTGAGACGACCAACAACACAACACACACACACGTGCACACACGCGCACACACACGCACACACACGCACATACACACACACACACACACACACACACACACTTTTTTCATACTCAGCGAGTAAAACCTTGGTAAACTACCATCTACCATCTACTACATCATGATGAGCCCGTACCCCACAATCATACCCCACCATGAACACTGAGGTGTGTGTGTGTGTGTGTGTGTGTGTGTGTACCTTTGCTTGCGCTGGCGGAGCTGCAGGAGGCGCTGCTGCAGAAGCCGCTCCTTCTCCTCCTCAGGCAGAGTGTTGCACTCCTCCTCGTCCATGTCCTGCAGACACGGACGCTGACTGTCCTCCAGCTCCTTCAGACGCGCCTCTGCAGAGAGCACACACACACATACACGCAACACACACACACACACACACACCAGTGCACACAGGCATGCATGTGAATATACTGTATATATACCACTAATGCTCATCTCTATCCAATTTTGTGGTGTTTGTGTGTGTGAGTGATTGTGTGTATGTGTGTGTGAGTGATTGTGTGTATGTGTGTGTGTGTGTGTACGTGCACATGATTGTGTGATGTGTCTTTACACCAGTGCACCGGTATGCATGTGTGCATGTGTGTGTTTTTACCCTGGGCCTCTCTCGCGGCAGTGCCGGAGTCACCCAGGTCCACCAGGTAGATGTGCCGGCGGTTGTTAAGGGACCCCAGGGCCACCTGCAGAGCACCGGCCACTGATGGTGTGTAGACGCACTCCAGGCCGTCCATCACCACGCCACGATAGTAGTCACTCAGCTGCCACAGTGAAACAACCGGAGAGACCGACAAAGTCCAAGTTGTGGTCACGTAACATAGAAAGTGTACACTTACATGTAATTCAAGTTTTACCCTGTAAAGCCTCCAGTCACAAAATGAGTTCAAACAGTCCTTCTTCTCTGCAGAACAGTACTGCGGTTGGTGTTTTTAGATCAAATGACTAATGCAAGCCAATATGTTGGAGAACAATAATACGAATAACAACATACAAATTCAAATGGAACACATTCACATATGCTCATCAGACATGTGTTTTCACCAGTGTTGGCATGGATCTGCCTCTAAATCAAACCGTGTGAAAATGCAACAAGCACGACAGACCAGGCCAACACACCGTTGCCATAGTTACCTGTAGTCTCTCTGCCAGGAGATCAACCAGCAGCTGATGGGGGAGGAGACCCCTCAATGCGTCCACGTCTCCCACCTGGCTTATGATCTCGGCAAGCTGGACACCACCATCCTGCACACACCAGCAACACATCACAAGACTCACCCAATCACTACATACAACTATCATTATTGTTTGTTCATTTAAAAGAAAACAAAACCCCCAGATATTCAGACCAGGATCAATCCATAGCACTACAATGTAACCCACTACATCACTTTTCACCTAAAATAAGTTGTTTTAGGGTTTGATTTTCCTATGTGTTCCTATGGAGTGTTATCATATGGGAAAATACTTGATCCTGCCTTAAACTGCTCTATGATAAAAGTACGGAGGAACGAAACTCTGTCCACAGAGGAACCACGGCTGCAACAAAACAGTAAGACATTGTGCAGCAACACATCACAAGAGCCACCACTACCTTGGACACAGTGTTGGTATCCAGGGAGTCTTGGGTCCTCTCCGGGGCTGTGGAGTCCCAGCCGGGGCTGAGATCCTCCGTGTGTTTGGCCTCAGATTCCAAGCTGCGAGTGGCTCCTCCAACAGTGGAGGCAGTGGGAGCTTCTCCTGGGGCATCCTGAACAGCCTGGCCTTTAGGAACATGAACACAGACAAGCAATAGGTTTATATATAGACACATTGTCGTAGTGTATCTCTCCCTGTACAATCGATGATCCCTGCAAGCGTGTGTTTAGCGGACGACTGCTGATGCCGCCATGTTTTCCGCTGAGAGGTTGCGGAGGTCTTCTGTACCCGCTGCCATCAGGCTGTTAATGATCTGCTGTAAGCCACTGTACTGTTTTTATGTGCTGTTATGTGGTTGTTGGCCTGAGATTGATCCTAATGGGGAATCAATAAAGTGTATTTTTTTATCTATCTATCTATCATCCGTGTGTCTGGCTCACCGGCCTCCTTCTCCCTCTTCTGAGCGTGCTGGGTGGCGGCTTGGAGGTAGAGCTGGCGGGCGGCCAGGCTGGCGGGGGAGGAGCCTACGGTCAGCGCCTCAGTGACCACGCCATCCAGCGTGAGACACGCCCCTCCGTAGTGAAGGGCCAAGGAGGCCGCCATGCTGCTCTTACCTGCACACACACACACACCAACAACAACTCTGACTTATTGGTGGCCATGATCCCGGGCATTGCAGATATTCAGATTTAATACCACAAATAAGAGTTCGTCGCAGTTGTACAATACGGGTGACAGGGTGTCACATTGTGACGCTTGTTTCTGACCTGTGAGTGGCGCACCGTGCACGATGACAGCAACGCCTCGGCGGTTGCGTGCGGCCACGCCCTCAGGGGACAGGTCGACGCCCACATGGCGGGCGATCGCCCTGGAGACAGGAGACGTCTCCAGCTG
>OOFB01026272.1:0-11850 GCA_900323305.1 Trachyrincus murrayi
TGTGACAGGTGCAATGTTCCCTGTCCTCCTGCAAGGCTGAGATGGCACAAACAGTGACAGTCTCTGCAGAGTCGATTGCTCTGATAGCAAACTGCACCCCCCCCCCCCCCCCCCCCCCCCCCCCCCCCCCCCCCCCCCCCCCCCCCCCCCCCCCCCCCCCCCCCCCCCCCCCCCCCCCCCCCCCCCCCCCCCCCCCCCCCCCCCCCCCCCCCCCCCCCCCCCCCCCCCCCACCACCCCTCCGCTCACCACCCCTCCACTCACCACCCCTCCACTCACTACCCCCCCCCCCCCCCCCCCCCCCCCCCCCCCCCCCCCCCCCCCCCCCCCCCCCCCCCCCCCCCCCCCCCCCCCCCCCCCCCCCCCCCCCCCCCCCCCCCCCCCCCCCCCCCCCCCCCCCCCCCCCCCCCCCCACCCCCCCCCCCCAGCCCCCCCTCCCCTCCCCCCCCCCCCCCTCACTACCCCCCCCCCCCCCCCCCCCCCCCCACCACCCCTCCACCCACCACCCCTCCACCCACCACCCCTCCACTCACCACCCCTCCCCCCCCCACCCCCCCCCCCCCCCCCCCCTCCCCACCCCCACCCCCCCCCCCCCCCCACCCCTCCACTCACCACCCCTCCACCCACCACCCCTCCACCCACCACCCCTCCACTCACCACCCCTCCCTCCCCTGGCCCATTAGAAATCTAATGCTTATTACATGTAGTCAACACAGTATCTAAGCCTAGCAACTAGGTCCAATTAGCATGTTTACACTAAAGCCACCCAGCACGCTAACGCCCATATTCTTTGTCCACGTGCATGCACACACCAGTGATGGTGCAATTTGTAACTTTTTCAGCCCTATGGGTGTGTGAGATCAGATGTATAGTTCATTTTTAATTAGCACCTTGCTAACGCCTGCTGAGCAACGTATTCGTACAGCAGCCACTGTGTCGGGTGTATTGTAGCAGTGTATTAGACAGTGCTTGCCCGGTGCTATTGAATCTCCCTCACCAATTCAACGTCAACTCATTTATCTGGAACACCTCTCACAGGGTGCATAATGGAGACTCTGCTCAGTCCGCAGAATGCCTTAGCTTTGGCAATTAAGTACTGACATTGACTTTTTTCTCTCTTTCTAAATCTGGGACAAAATGAGCGGACAGTGCTTCCTTCAGCTTTGTGTAACCTTTTGAATTCTGAAGAAAATGATCCAGTCATCATCTCCATAGCGCACACAGCATGAGTGTGTCAATGGCCTCCATGGTGAGCATTCTCTGGGAAATGTCTGCCTTAATTGTGCTCATGGACTCCATCCCGAAGGACGCAATTGAAACATATCTGGCATAGTTGTGCACTGTACGCTTTATCTGTGCTCTTTTCTTAACAAAGGCCCATGGTAGTTCGCTGAAACTCAAGTTGCTTGAAGAGCAGGCGGTCCTCTAGCCTAACTGTAGCTGTAACTGCCACAAGTGAGGCCACTTGTGGCCAGGCCCCAGGTGACTGTTGTTGGGTACCATACAACCAACTGCCCACTCACACTCCACTGCAAAGGCAGTCATCTCAACAGCTCACTGCAGCCTTTGAACTGCGGGCCTGCGAACAGACCACTTGTGCATTTTCACATTCCACTCTTTCTCAGGCCAGACGATTGGCCGGAAAAATGTATCCTCCGTTCGTGTTTCCACCCACATCATGGAAGCAGGTCCTCTCCTGTATCTCCTCCCACAGCCCATGGTGTCATGTTGGCGACAGACGGCAGAGCGCATACAGACAGATGGCCCCAAGGGCAAAAACCACCGAAACTTGGGAAATAGTCTGTAGCGCGGAAGAGGGAAGCGAGGGAGAGCAAGCTAAGTTGGATTGACGCCAGAGCCGGTCGGGAATTTAGTTTTAAGTCTCTATGGCTGGCTGGCGGAGGACTGTGTTTTTAGTTCCACAGCGTCTTGCACTACCTCCGCGTTTAGCCTCCGCCCCGGTGTGCCAGCGGTCGCACGCTCATGTCCCATTGCCGTTCCTCTTTTTCTCTACGTTCTCATCTTGCTCCGCTCGCTGGTCTCACTGGGTCTGCTCCTTTATTTATTTTCCTCATCTCGTTTGCTTTCCTTTTATCCGTCTGTCCTTCCTCTGAATGCACGTCTCTCTCTCTCTCTCTCTCTCTCTCTCTCTCTGTGTGTGAGCTATTGATTTTTCTCCACTTCTTTTCTCCCCCCTCTCCCAGCATGCCCCGGTGACAGTTAAATCAACCGAGGGCCCAGCGGCAGGCTTCTTCCCTGTGGCTCCATTGGGGAAAACGCAAAGCGTCTACTTGTTTAAGATGGATGGCCACTGGGGCTGGAGGCAAAGCCTATGCTAATAGACATGAGCAGATATTTCGGGTCTGAGCACAAATAGTTATTTTAGACGCACCATTAGTTTAGTCTCAGTGTCCTGGTGGAGGGGGAAAACACATATAATCCCCCTTTATTCTTATGCCACAGTTTGTTTACAGGCATCGCTGGGATTTCTGTTTTAGCAGATTTCTCTGACGTATTATAAATATTTTAAAAGAAGCTGCAGTGTTTTAACTATATTCTCCGCCTTTCGTCATCTTTCTTTCAACAGCGGGGGTCGTCGCGAGGTGGTGGCCGGTGGCAGCCTGCAGATCACCAACCTGACGGAGGACGACGCGGGACTCTACACCTGCGTGGCCGACAACAGCATGGACAACAGCACCATCGACGCCCAGGCCCAGCTCACCGTACAAGGTACACGGTTGTTTTGTAGAGCTTCACCGCGTCTGGACTTTACATTGATGGCGCAGTGTCATTCATGTGGCTGCTTGTATGATGAAGGTTGTATAGGTTAGATATAGCCTATACGCTACATGGGCTTACTTAGGGGAAATGTTTTCTCATGCACACTGGGCATTCATTAAATGGTTGCTTTGGAAAGAGTTTGGACAGAATGCCTCTCGTCTCTTCCAAGACCAACAACGGTAGGAATTTCAGTGCAATGCCATGAATAACAATTGAGAGTACATTTTCATTTATGACTACAATAACAGGGCCACTGTTTGATGGGAAGTCATTGTTCTGTTTGTTTTCGTCTGATTGCTGGAGTGCTGATTTCCAAATTGTTGCTTTGTTTACCTATTAGCCTCGCAATGAACAGTGTTCGGTGTACGGTACCAAAAAAGGGTATATATATACGGGAAACGGAAAATACGCTTTTATTAGAATCTCATTTTCCCAGATAATTTTTTCCAAAAATCATGTTGCCAAACATGCTGCATATAATAAAAATAGCAAATTCTTAAACCACTAGCATTGACATTTTCTTTGACTTGTAGTATGCAGTACACTGCAGCCAATTCATATTCAAAAGTGTTTAGCAGTTCAAAACCACACAGTATCTAGCCTGTGGCTGGCAGTGAGTAGACTACTGCTTTAAAGTAAAGAAATGTAAAGTCAAAATTAATCCGCTTAAAGTTTAAATGTCGAGTAAACGTTGATAAAAATCCATCATTGAAATGGAGGTAGATCTATCTCTTCAAAGTGAGTAGTATCAATGAATGTCTTTTACATTAAAGATACTGATGAAAACGTTGTGTACCTAAATTCAGTACAACCATTCTATTCAATCCACGGCAAGAATACTAGTCAAGTGGAGTATATAGTATATAGAATAACTAAAATAGTTACCTACGTATTGTTGTGGTTAACTATGGGAAACGGAAAGTCAAACATTAAAAAGCCCTCGTTGTGCTTCTACTTGTGTCTCCACATAGCAGGTGGCCGGTGGGTGTGAGGCAACAAAACGTACAGTCTAGCTCCATGTTTTCGAGCCAACGGTTACCGTCTTAGTTTGCCAAAGAATAGGGGTGTGGCTTCACCAGGGTTTTGTCTCTTTAAGTTTTAGTAATTGGGAGGTAAAATTAATTCAATTTACAATGGGTCGATTGTGTGCTGGTTGTTTAATAAATTACACCACCCTGCAACCAAAGACCTCCGTTATTGAAGTGAATACAGACGCATTCTCTGTTGGTAGTACCACTCCATGAGAACGTAATTGGCTCACTTGGTGCAATCTTTCTTTTTTATCTTAGCCTTAGAATGCTTGACAATCCACTTTATAACGCCAAATGTGATTTCCCATCAGTGTTGTATCTGTTAACATTGTGTTACAGATACATTCCCACAATGAAGATTGAGTCACGATGTGAAACACCGGGAGCGAGTTGGGAATTATATGAATTTGAGCAACATGGCCGATGTTCTCATGAGTAGCAATTGTGCCTGGAAGCATGTCTGTGTGCATACGGTCCAGTTCAGGTGATGCAAGACAACAGAAGATGTGTGAAACATGCTGAAAGTTGGAGGCTCACCTGAGGCATGTTCCCCAGCTCCCTTTGTTTTTCATTGATATCCACCCCAAGATGGGCATAACGTTGGCATGAAGTAGATCAAATCAAAGAAACCATACTCCACTCCCACCCCAACTCTCCAAGCCATTTCCACTTTCCCATCGTCTCGCTGTCTTTTGAACTAAAACAAATAATAATGCCCTGACACTTTCTTCTTTTTGAGGTAACCTGGCTGCAATTCAGCGGGATCTCCCTTGCACGTCTCCCTTTAACTCCCCCTGAACCCTGTGCTTCCAGGCTCTGTCCCATGGATTGATGTGCTCGTCCATGATATCGGTGAAAGACAGCAGAATCGTAGTTATAGGATATAATGGTTTGATTAAATTCTGTGCACTCGACACACAGGCCGGAACTGCATTGACTTACATTCTGTTGAGCTGACACGGCGGCAATTGATTCCCTCCCGTGACAAGAGGCCTGACACGCATCAATTGACAAACAGTCAATTCCCTCGAAAGACAGTTATGGTTTTGAAAGACACTGCAAATCGATTGGACGCGTCTCAATGGCATCAACAAAAGAACCAATTTTTGCCATGACCGACAGCCTCTAAAGCACCTTTGGGGCCTTTTTTGCTGCAGTAACAAGGTGGAATCTTGAGTTTATTGCCATTGGCTTATCGTAAAAACTGCTATTCACACCAAGGGAGCGATGCAGGAAGTTGTCCTAGGATTTGATACACCGTTGGTATTCGGCCTGCAGACACCTCGGGGCTGCTAGGGCTCATCTGTGGAATTAGGAATTCTGGTTTGAGGACTACTGCAGGAGCATGCGCACGGAGGCACTTATGCAGTACATTAAGAACAGCTGCACATTTACAGCTCTGTCCATTAACTTAACAAAACATACTGTCTATAAACAAAACATAACATAACATTGAATTGAATAAATGTATAATGCAGAACCATAGCCCTTGCATTTACCAAAGATTTCTTGGACTGTATAACTTAATATACATAGTTTACTATGGCCATCTCGACTACTCCTTGCTCTATATGTTGAGTCTACCACAGCGGGCTTATAAGATCAACACTCTGTTAAGGAGGTTCTGGAACCAAGTAGATATTGTGTTTTTGAGAGATCTGGTCAAATGTGGCAGTGCAGGAACCTTCCACCCTTTGTTTGAGCTAGCAATGGGATAAATGAGGCCAGGGACGGTAGCAGCTTTTCATTATGGCCACCACCCAGACCTCGGGCCTGCCCTGTGTGTGTGTCTGTGCCTCAGGAAAGGACAGAAATAGTCGCTCCACAAACATCTACGTTGTTGAGTTTTATTGGGCTCCAAGTCAGGGGCCATTTTTTATGGCTTGCTGGTATCGTGCAGTCTGCTCGTTCCATTCGCTGCTCACATGCAGGAAATGACCACCCCCTGTAAAGGTTTCATGTTCTTCCTATATTCCTTGCCGTATAGATTTACTAGCCACATACAACTGCCGTTTCTCTGTAATAAAGAAAAACTGGGGTAGAAAAGGGGAAAGTGATTTTTGAATCTCGTAATTCTGTTTGTAGTCACTATCCTATTCTTGTTTAATAGTTTGTTGTTTCAATAAAAGGAAAGATATTTATCTCAAATACCATATTGACTCATCTTCCCGTACACCCATCTGCCTCGCTGTCAAAGAGGAAATTGAGAATAGAAAAAGGGAGACTTTCCGTCACCTATTTAAAGCACTTACAATTTGTGACGCATTGGAACATTTTCCCTGTTTTGGAAGTCCAACATCATACTTAACAGTGTGTCTCATTTCCCACAAGAAACGCTCTCTGCACTCTCACTCTTCGTCTTCACTCTCTTCTAACCCATCTCTTTGAGGCAGTTTTAAACAACAAAGATGAATATCGTCTGAAGCCCAAAAGTAACAAATTAAATAAATACTGACGTCAGTCTACCTTTTAAATCTCTACGTCTGTGGACCTCTGTAAGTCTCTTGTTTCCAGAAGGTCGTATTAAAGCCAAGAAAAGCTGAGATTTATTCAGGACTGACACATAAAAATGCCTTTGCCTTTGTTTTCTTGCAGTCTTGTTATAATTTCTGAACGGCCAGAGACGTGAAGATAAATGTTTCTCTTTTCTCTTTTGCTTGGCCTTCAACTGTATGAGGCACTGTTGTTCGTGAAAAGGATTGTTGAAATTGTGCGTCAAGCATCTTGAGGTGCATTTTATGCTGAAGCGGTTTGTTTTGTTTTGGATTAAGAGGAGGGCCGTTATCTTGGGACGCGCAGGGTTGGTAATTAGTAGTGCTCCTCTGGCTGCACACTAGACCCATGTTTTCACCTCCAACCAGGAAATGAGTCCAAGCTGACGAAGACAAAGACTTTTTTTAAATTAATTTTTTTATTTGCACCTCTTGGACCCCGTTTGGCTTACAGGGGCTCGGAATCACGAGTGGTAGTAGTAATTTAGCTTTTCCTGAAGGAATCTCGTTCCAACTCATCTCCGGCTACATACTAGGACTGGGAGAAGAGGCGCTCTCCCTGAGAAGCATTTGCAGAATCCTGCGGGGCTTTATTTAACAAGCTGCCAGTAAAGACACACCAAGCCTGGCTGTGGCCTCCGTTTTAACAGTCCACTGGACCAGAGTCACAAGCAAACAGAAAGAAAGCTCCTTTTAATAAGGTACACACTGGAGACAGAATATACAAGCTCCGAAACAAAGCACTCGTCTGTTCTGTCTCTCTCTCTCTCTCTCAGAGCCAGCCTATGTTCCTATAGCACCTTGGATTGTATTGATTTTAATACGAATGTTAGACAGTAACTAGATTTGATCAACTGTTAAACCTTTTCATGTGGTCTGGTTGTTCGTGTTGCCTGGCTCATATGACACACACATTTTTGACACCAGCATTCATAAAATTAAACCTGATGCTCATAAGTATCTGCATTGGCTACATAATCATAGTTATAACACTGATCATTGGTATTAAATGCCAATTTCACTGTTTAAACCCACGACTTGTCTTTAGAGCACTATTGGTGTTGTGGTACGCTGTCATTAGCTGTGTTGTCGTAACCGTGGCATCGTTTTAGAATGAATACACAGTAAACACTAACATGGGTGCTTGGGTCTGCCATTATCCACCAAGCAGGCCACTTGTAGCCAGCCAGCCAGAGAGATGGTGGGAGATCGGCTATTATGTGGCTTAATAAGGACTCTGTATCGACATACACACACACACTCATTGTCACCCTCTCTTGAACCCCGACAGCCGACAGACCCTCTAAGCTTATTGGTATATTTTGCCGTTTGTTGTGCTCATTGCTCAGTCCAATAGGTTCCAAATGCCTGAGCTCCATTCAGGGGAAATGGTGCATGCCTGCTCCTGGTGGGGAGACGGGTGTGGTTCCAGAGTGGTGGTAGAGAGACATAGAGATAATTCACAGAGATAAGCCAGGAAACAGAGGTAGACAGGCAGATTCAAAGTCCGGAAGAGGATGAGGATGACAAGGGGTGAGAAACACTGAATAGAAGATGAGAAATAGAGATGCTGTAGGATCCAGGTGACTGATGCCAGGTGCACGCACGCACATACACGCACACACACACACACACACACACACACACATTTGCGTGCAGCAGATAGACAGATCCAATGTAGATAAACACACAGACCTGTCTTTGGGCAAAACAAATTCAACAGTATCACACAAAAACAGCCTAGGATCGAGGCAGCATCTAACTGGATGGCGGGGTGGATGGATGTATTGAGAAGAGCTGGAGTTAATTTTTTTCACATCACATCCAAAGTTTACTTTGGATGTGAGGAGAACTCAACCCAATTGTCTGTAGCAGAGTTCTCCTACTCACACATCACACCAGCTATACCTAGTACAGAAATGTACTGTGTACAGAAAATTGTTGCTTAAAATAGCCACGCAGGAGTCCAGAGCCACCATGCTGGCCCAGCATGTATGTATCCTATTACAAACTGCTTGTTGTACCCGTGTAAAATACACACAAGCTTGAAAACACGCAGAATCTACCACACAACCTACACACCTGGGAGTCCTCTTGCACACAGCAAGGTAATGGCTCGCTTGACAACTTGCCTCCCCCAGAAAAAAAAACCACTTCCATTCTCATTTAATTAATCGCCGTAATCAATACCTCACTCCAGAATGGTCCATAGAAATGACTAGAAACTCATTAGCAAGCAAAGAAATGTTTCTGTTGAGGTTTTCTAATTTGCTTGTTATGTGTTTGTTTTCTACCAAAGTCCATACAATTGAAAAAGTTCTGAAACAAAGAAAACATTCCCTTAATTTAATTATAAAAAATGTATAAAGATCTGAAGTGCATGATTATATTAGGTTTTGCCGCCCACGGCAAATTGCGTTAGCAACTCTGTGGAGACTACGGCTAATCCTATTAGTATAAAATTCATACAGGGGTGAATTATCTCTGATTGTATAGAATACTGAGGGGACTTGAACTCACAACCTCCCGCACTGCAATATTAAGATAGAAATGGACCTTGTCCATTGACAGCTATTAATAACGAAGCAAGCACTTGTGAACCGGCTGCTAATAACGTGCTAGAGCCCCAGAGGCCCATAGTGCAGGCCGACATGCAGAGACATGCTAACAATACAGTCATTTAAACCACTGTCGGTAAGGTCGCTGCTTATCAGAGACGCACACAAAGACCCAGAGAATGTGCTGAAAGGAGGTACACACACACACACACACACACACACACACACGTATGCAGGAACACATGCACAGGAACGCACAGGAACACAAACATGCACAGGAACACACACACACAAAGAAGCATATAATCTCTCTTGTTCTCTCCCTCTCTCGGTATCTCCCTCTCTCCCACCATCCTGATCCAGCCAGGGGTCTGACCTCTCTCAGGCCTGTGTGCTCCCTGTGACCTTGTTCCAGGGATGGAGCTCTCCATCTGCCCAGCAGATCACATGCTGCTACCTGGCTCCTGCTCCCGGCATCCGGGCTGAGCTTGGCAGTGTGTGGATCAGTGTGGTCTCAGACCCTGTCCTTCTACCCTACTAGAGTCATGATGAGATACAAATAACACATATTCAAAGCCTCGTGTTGCTAAACTTGTTTTTTTGTGCAATACCTCCAAAATAGCTATTTGTCATAAGGGTTTGGATATGGACATACGTGGATGTGATCCTGTTGATCATGGCCCCCCTACCACCCAGCTCTGTGTGCACACCAACACACTCACACACACACAGCAAATAACATTTGAAGGAGTCAAGGTGTAAATTGGCTTTGTGAACGTTTTTGACAGAATATTGACGCTTAGCAGAGCCTGAAAGTCCTTGCTGATGAGAACCGTTGTAACCAAAGTTGTTTTTGTGCTCACACAAAGCAGTGTTAGTAGATGTCACCTCTGTGATAAATCAAAAACCTGGAGCCAAGCATTCTCTCCCTCTCTTTCTCCAGTTCCTCCCCAGTTTGTGAAACGGCCGGCCAACATTTACGCCCACGAGTCCATGGACATCATCTTCAAGTGTGAGGTCACAGGGTCGCCCGCGCCCACGGTCAAATGGGTGAAGAACGGAGACGCGGTCATCCCCAGCGATTACTTCAAAATAATTGTAAGATCATGTCTCACTGATCCATTAGATCGATCTGTTGCTTTACATATTGTGTACAAATGCTGCTTTGACACTGAGTATAATGCATGTATATCATAGGATATTTAATGAATATTCAAGTAGTACATGACTTTGTCACATCGTTGATGTTAAATATTGATATTATTTCCTCTTTGTTTACATTCTGTCCACCCATGCCATCTTGTTTTCTTCATTTTTTGTGTCTCTGGATCCTGAGATTAGATTCGATTTTATTGGGAAATTCAGGGCCACCGGTGTACATAGTGGCATATAAACAGACACACACACGCACACACTCTACAACACATGAAACATCAGGTAGTGAGTTTATAACTGCTCACCTTTTGTTGTTGTTGTTTTTCGTCCCCCAGAGGGAACACAACCTGCAGGTGCTGGGTCTGGTCAAGTCTGACGAGGGCTTCTACCAGTGCCTGGCCGAGAACGACGCGGGGAACATCCAGGCCAGCGCCCAGCTCATCATCCTGGAGCACGGTAGGAGCACCAGGTCCAGGGGGCTGGGGGGGGGGGGGGGGGAGATTACTGAAAGAGTGTGATGCGTGCTTCTCAGAACAGATCCATGGACGTGTATGTAGCCTGTTTACATGCCTGGACACACATATTGCGGTCACGGTCGCGTGCTAGGGTCCAGATCCCAAATGAAGCCACAGCGGCCTTGTTAGCCGTGTGGTCTGGTACGAGAGGAGACTTTACTCTGTGCTCTGCAAACGCTTCATTTAATTTGCCTTCATCGTTTGTGTATCCAGTTCTGTGTTACTTGCGGATATTCCCCCAGTTCAACTAATTATTTTGGCACACACAGACCACAGATAAGCATCGTGATTCTGTGAGCTACATTTCTGCAGGCTACATTTAGCCTACGCTAAAACCGTCTTTAGCCTACGCTAAAACCCTCTGTGGAGCTACGTGGACGCCTAATCCACATCTTCACAGAAGCATGTATCAGCCTTCACTCTGAACCTTGAGGGGGAACAGGACTTTGATTTGTAAGATACTTTGATACTCCTGGCAGGAACTCGATGTTTTTATTGCACACGGCCCATTCCATGTCTGGCACTGCACTATTTCGCATCCGCAGAGCTACAGCTTGGCCCTACTTGACTCTCTGAAGTCTCTCTTTTGCAACAATGCTCGCGCTCGCTAGCACAGCGGTTTTGAGCTACATGCTAGCAGAACGCGATCAACCCAGCAGCTAAAAAACATTCTTTCTTCTGGGAAAAATAGCCAATGGAATGCAGGGGGAAGGAGGACAGGCTTCCAGAGTGCTGCAGTAGAAAGTGCACGACAACAAAGGCAACATGGAGGCTGGCGGTATCGAAAAGCAGCAGCAGGCAGGCCCTGCCACAGTGGAGGGGCACAAGCAGAGATTACAAATACAGGAATAAGCCATTGAGAATAGAAGCGGTCAGGGACAAAAAGGCTGTGAAGGCCGTGAAGTTGGTTTGTTGTATTTGTTTGCTTTTATATTTTAGCTTTTAACTAGTTACCAGCAACCTTTTTAAAAGAACATTGAACGAGCTTGAATTTGGGTCCAATAAATGGGTAAAGAGGAATACACTTTTTTTTTTCTATAATGAGGTAACAACAACAAATCGGCAACGGTGCCCCCCCCCATGATAAATTATTCTCATAGCCAAATCAAGCATGAATATTCTGCTTTCTTAAAGAAGGTGGTTTGCGTTTGAGCACAACACACACGCCACTCCCCACACACACACACACACACACACACACACACACACACACACACACACACACACACACACACACACACACACACACACACACACACATACACACACATGCGTTAATTCAAAAACCTGGTGATGTGCTCCCCACACATAGGACACAAA
>OOFB01026274.1:0-13209 GCA_900323305.1 Trachyrincus murrayi
GCGTGTGTGTGTGTGTGTGTGTATGTGTGTGTCCCTGTGTGTGTGTGTGTGTGTGTGTGTGTGTGTGTCGGTGTGGCTAATATATACACACTCAGCTCGGAAGGAGAGGGTGCTTCTCTGAATGTAAATGGAACATCTAGATGTCAGATTTCCCCTGGCATTCAGAAAAATGAGACGGATGTGCTGGATGGTATCCATACAGAGGAGGGGGGTGATCTGTGTGTGTGTGTGTGTGTGTGTGTGTGCTGTGCAGGTCAGTAGTGGATGTGGCTGAGTGTGCCAGTGTGTGTGCGTGGGTGTGTTTAGTGTTTGTATTTGTCTGTGTTTGTTGTTTGTTGTGTTGGTCCCAACTATGTGTTTATAATGTGTGTAACCGATGCCTTAGCGGTCAGGTTTGTCACGGTTTGGAATTCATCATGTGGTGATCCTCCTCCTCTAGTTGCCGGGAGTTAGCACCGTTAGCATAGGAATTTACTGACTATAAACCCACAATGTCTGCAAGGATGTCTGCAAAGACATTCTTTAGGGGTGCTAGTAATCTGTGTGTGTGTGTGTGTGTGTGTGTGGGTATGTTTCTGTGAGTTTTTGTGTGTTTGTGTGTGTGTGTGTGTGTGCATTTGTGTCACGTGTTTGTGTAGGGATGAATGTGTGTGTATGCGTGTGTGTGTGTGTGTGTGTATGTGTCTGGGTGTGTATGCATGTTGCACGATGTGTGTGTGAATTCAAGTGTGTGTGTGTCCAAGTGTGTCTAATCAGTACAGCTCAGACACACTCCTTGGTAACCAGAGCCACATACTATATGTGTGTGTGTGTGTGTGTGTGTGTGTGTGTGTGTGTGTGTGTGTATGGAAATCCTCCCAGGGTTGTCCCTTCACACCCTGTTCGCCCCAATCGGTCACCCAAAGCCCGCCTGTGAAGCGGGCATGAAAAGTGGGTGGAACGTTGTCATCTGCGTGACCTTAAGTCGGTTCTCTCTCTGCGTCTGGCTGGAGGTCGACCCTCAGCTCAGGGACAGGGACGTATGGGGACCCTCAGCTCAGGGACAGGGACGTATGGGGACCCTCAGCTCAGGGACAGGGACGTATGGGGACCCTCAGCTCAGGGACAGGAACGTATGGGGACCCATCAGCTCAACAAATGTGAAGCGTTGGCACTGTGATGGTTTCTCTAACACCTCCACTGACCGCAGCCCAGCTGCTAACCCCCGAGCCCCGGGTACTACCAACACCTCCACTGACCGTTGGCCCAGCTGCTAACCCCCGAGCCCCAGGTACTACCAACACCTCCACTGTTGCCTCTTATTTAGTTTGACGTGTGAATGCCACCGCTATCCATAGAGCTGCAGGACTGTGTTGGGAACAATAACAACAACAAATGAATAAAATGACAACGAAAACTGAAATGCAGTTGTGTTGTTGGAGCAAGAAGCATCGTGGATGTGGAGCAAAAAGCATTGTGGATGTGGAGCAGGAAACGTCAACAACAAGAAAGAGACAGCTGCCAGGATGGGATGTGTGCCTCCGCCGTGCTGCTCATCCCAAGTCTTGTGCAGAGCAGATGTAGACCCTGGGATATGAATGAGCTTTTGTGGGACCACTGAATAGATCCCTGTGTAGTGTCAGCAGACAGAGTCCTTTATTGCACACAGTCTTTCTCTCTCGGGGGGTGGGGGGGGGGGATGGAAATGCCTCTTCTTTTACAATCGAGAGTCTCCTCTCTCTCTCAACAGAGTTCAAGGGTCATGGTTCTGCTTGTAGATTATTTAAGGCTGTTTTCCCTCGTATGTTTGGACGTATATACGCTATATGGTCGTGGACATGTGACCATGGAGCTGAGGTGGGGGTAAATCAACTCCATTGTCGCCGATTTGTTCTGGGTGGGTCCGGTGGTGGTCGTTAGGTAACGTAGGATTGAGCGGTCTTGAATGAAGTCCGAACACTGAAACGGAAGTGGAATATTAAAAAACGATTACATTTGTGGCACAAGCACAATCGATTTGACGAGGAGCTGTCCGGTTCTTGTTTTATGATAGATGAGGAATTGCACTCATATTGCAGTGCTGCGTGAGTAGGACCCTACCCCACAGACGGATATACTCAGCTGTATTAACTGATATAACTCAGCTGTCTCTCCGAGAGGCCGGTCTTAATGCTACGTAACGGCCCTTTCATAAGAACATGGAGCCGTTCTTCATTAGCTCATGTCCTTCTCTCAGCCATTGTTTGAGGTGATACGGTGAAAGAAGGGCTGTCTTCCATTAAGCCGATGTCATAATGACAGGCTCGTGTCTTTCTTTGTCTTTGTCTTGTGTGTGTATAGGACCAGCCGACACCTCCAAAGATGTGTAAGTATACCTGCAAATTATAATTCACTCTCAGAAGCCCGTCCAATGGAAATCCATTACATGTGCTACAATGACTTGATGTTCGTATCTGTAATTACCTTATAGAATGTATAAGGTAGATCATTATCTGTAATATAGATAATGAATCTCCATCTCCATCAAAAAAGGAGAACAATTCTCAATCCATGGATTCCATGAATTGGCAACAGTGGCCTATTTACCTATAAGTATTTATTTAAGTATTTATTTAAGTATTTATTTAAGTATTTATTGTCACCTTGATCGTAATCTTACCAGCAAATCTATCTGCAACAATTATTTCCGCTGTTGCCAATGCAAGGAATAATTAGACAGATCAATCCTTCCCAATACCAGGCAGCTTCAGTCACGTGCGGGTGAACTTCTAATGCCCGTGGATTTTCCCAGCCAGCATTCTTCCATGAGACCTCTTGAATATTTGACCATATTTGATTGTTTCCAGGAGACCACCCATCGTTTCCATATCGCATTGCTCACGCCTTCCCCTCCCTTAAGACCCCAGCAGCCATCACGTGTTCCATAGATAGTATGTTCGATTGTCTTTGGAACAATGCACAATCGGTCGCTTTTTATGTCCAGTGTGTTCTCTTTCAATCACCCGGCATGCATTTTCAAAACATTTCCCAGAATCAGTGACTTGCTCACACACACACACACACACACACACACACACACACAGCTAAAAAACAATTTCCACCAGTGATTACATTACGCTTGTATCAGCATTCTGACCTCGACAAATCCGTCCTTGCGTTGGTGCTCTTGCTGTTTGCAGCCCAGACAGAAGGTGAACACAATGGGAAATCTCGAGTCCACATCATGTTCTTTACATGTTTCCACTGTTCACAAAACTAAGGCCCCAATACATCCAAACCACGCTGCTCGACAACAAAAAATACTTTCCTTAAAACACTAAGAGACAATATGAAGTATCTCATTACTTTTAGATAAGCGACAAAAGAACTAGGTATATAGAACAAGGTATATCTACATGTTTACTTAAAATGTGCATCCTCTCTGAACCAGGACAGAAGAGCCCACACCAGACGATGAAAAAAGAAGGTAATATTTATAATTTGCTCTCATTTGAGCTGCTTTTGCTTTTTTCGTTCATTTTATGCAGAAAAATATCATTTTTTCCCCCAAGACATCACTGTATCTTATCATAGATGTACTTTAGTCAGGCTTAGCTATGCTACTTAGTGGTAAGCGCAGATGCATGGTTATCTTAACATCTTAATTAAAATCTCATAGATTCCTACTTTGAAAAAGCGTACTTTTAGTTTGAAAAGTTCCCTGAGATTCCTTGTGCTACAATAGTCTGTTTGTTTTTCGAGGTTTGTGTTTGTGTAAAGTCTGATACTCTACTGCTTCTACTGAGCTGCCACAAATCTATTTGGTTTCTCTCATTCATTCAGTGAATTTGTTTTTGAAAAGAAAAAATATACGTATATTGATATCAAGATTTTCCATGACTATTTTGTGTTGTGTTGTGTTTCGTTGTGTTCTCTTGTGTTTTAATGTATTTAATATTCTGTTCCCAGGAACTATGGCGGGGTGTACGTAGGCCTGCCAGCAGATCTGACCACCGTGGCCGCCAGCCAGTCTAAGTCAACACGAAAAGGTAGACCTGACCTAACCCTAGTCTCACAAATCAGACTTTAGATTACCAATCTAAAGACGAGCTCAAATCTGGGTGAATGGGGCGTTTCTCATTCTTTCGCTTCGTATTTGTTTCGACCCGTCATGTTGCTGGAAGCGAGGATGTGTAAGTGTGTAATTGGCTATTAGCAGCGAACACAAACTCGGCCAGCAGTAGTAAACAGTGAAAAACTGTGTAGACTGCCCACTGTAGAAATACACAAATGCCCTTCTTAAAGCTTCATCTATTTGGAGGGAAGTTCTGCCATAACATAGTAGGACTGCTGGATCAGAAGTTCTGCTATAACATAGTAGGACTGCTGGATCAGAAGTTCTGCTATAACATAGTAGGACTGCTGGATCAGAAGTTCTGCTATAACATAGTAGGACTGCTGGATCAGAGCTTCTGCTATAACAAAGTAGGACTGCAGGATCCGAGATCAGACCTGACCTAACACAGTTCTGCTGAACAACAGACAAACCCATATGAGTCAAACCAATGGGGCTGGTGGCATTGTGATGTGCACTACAGGCTAGTTTTAAGACGATACATAGACTGTATAAAATAGGGTTTTAGGGAGAGAAGTAAGCGAGGGAAGGCGGATGATTGTTGTTATTAGGGACCACGCTATTATGTTAAAGACTTCCGGCTATTATATTGCATTAATGTGGTGTGCACTCTGCAGATAGTCAGCACATAAAATAGTCCTCTGTCCAAATCTTTGATAGGATGAGGTAGGCATTTATGGTGGATCTGTTTTTGTTTTTGCTGTGACCTGAATATAAAATCAAAGTGCACATTTCTATTTGCCCTTTCGTAAACATTTAAGCCATTTTCAAATATATAGTTATAGGTTGCGTAATAAATGCAGATAACACACTTAAGTCACATTTAAAATAAGGGGCGGAAAGTGCTTGTTTTAAAAGGAAAGGGAGTAGGTGTGTATTTGTGTGTATTTGTGTGTATTTGTGTGCAGTGTAACCAGGATCCTTAGTGAATGCATTCTCTTGAGCATGTATACATTGGCTCTTAGAGCAACAGAGACAGCCAATCACAGCCGGGCACACAACGCATGCAAAACACAAGCACAGGAACAGTAGATGAAC
Organism: Trachyrincus murrayi; assembly: GCA_900323305.1. Lineage (NCBI taxonomy): Eukaryota > Metazoa > Chordata > Actinopteri > Gadiformes > Macrouridae > Trachyrincus > Trachyrincus murrayi. The sequence continues at coordinate 5,132 of OOFB01026274.1, forward strand.
CTTCTGCTTCTTCTCTCTCTTTCAGAGTAGCTTCAAGCCGCAGCACACAGGTACTTGAAAAAAATGTTTGTTCTCCTGTTCTCCTCAGAAGATAAATGCTGCTCGTAATTACTTCTACTTTCTTTATGTATCGTGTCAAGCAGATTCTACAGGATAGACCCCACACACACACACACACACACACACACACACTCACACACACTTGAGATTCTCGTATTCAGCCCAGCGAGGAGGTGGAGGAGGAAGTGCTTGGCCACCGACCACCACCACCACCACCACCACCACCACCACCACCACCTGTAGATACCCAGCAGTTCAAGTCTCTGGCTTTCAAACTGTACAGCAGAAATGGGGGCCCGCTGCAGGGCCTCCCAGGACACCGTCTCAGGGTGGCGGCATGGGTGGCGCCTCAGCGCACGGGTGTCCTTGTCTATGTCACCCGCCACCACCCTCGCCCTTCTTCACTGCCCGAGGAGACGGGCGCCAAAGGCAGACGGACGTGGACAGCGCCCCTGCCACGGCCATCTTGGCGTTTCTAGGACGAAAACGCCCACGCGGTCGGTTCTATTTTCTCTCCGGAGGACGCGAGAGGTCGCAGGCCGCGTGACGGCTACCGGGGCGCTGCACCTTCTCTGCAGTCGCAAACTGTCCCCCCGCAACGAGAACCTATCGCAGAGACATTAAGGATTCAGAGGAGGACGTTGTTAGGGGCGACCGGCGGAGAAGGGGGAGGGCCCGTGAGAGATGGATGGAAAGACAGACAGAGAGAGACCTCAGTCCCTCGCACAGAAGGTGTCCGCTTTAGTAAAGGAAGCATAGCCAATTTGTATAAGGGTTATGGGTTCAGTATTGGGTTATTGTGTTGAGCAGATCTTTCTTTTTTTTATATATCTGGTGCTATAGGGTTTAGTATTATGAATGTGTCAACGTGATCACTATCAGCACCTACGGGTGCACCAGCCAGCTCTGAGTCTGATAGAGATGTCACCGAACTGTCCCAGACTGATTATATAACTATGGCATATGACTCATGATGCTTTGCAGATCTCTCTCTCTCTCTCTCTCCCTCTCTCTCTCTCTCTCTCTCTCTCTCTCTCTCTCTCTCTCTCTCTCTCTCTCTCTCTCTCTCTCTCTCTCTCTCTCTCTCTCTCTCTCTCTCTCTCTCTCTCTCTCTCTCTCTCTCTCTCTCTCTCTCTCTCTCTCTCTCTCTCTCTCTCTCTCTCTCTCTCTCTCTCTCTCTCTCTCTCTCTCTCTCTCTCTCTCTCTCTCTCTCTCTCTCTCTCTCTCTCTCTCTCTCTCTCTCTCCGTCTGTCTGTCTCTCTCTCTCTCTCTCTCTGTTCCTCGTTCTCCCCTTCACCTCAATCAAAATGCTATTTTTCTGTTGGTTCTGGATAACACACACTGCTATGAGAGATCATATTCACCTTAAACCATCTTCAACCAATTCTGAATAATATTAACAATAATATTACTAATCACAATAATAATACAAATAATAATAATATTCATGCTTATACCCAGATTTATTTTGGTGGTTAATGTAAAATGTTAGTGTTATTTTAAAATTATTAATATATCTCACAATATACATTATTTGTATTTGAATAATAAAAGGTATAGAAAATATAACTGATGGTATTATATGCAGTGGCAAAGGCAAGCAAAATACATAGTATGTACCTAGATCCCCTTATTTCTCTGAAAATCCTGTGTAAAAACTGCCTTTTACATGTATTTTATACACAATCTAACATAAAGTGTTGCCGTATGTTTGGATTTCTTCCCATTACTACACACTACACAAAATGACTACCATTGCCATCAATACTATACGGTACTACCAATGCAATCACCCTGAAAGCCATGGGTAAGCCTGCAGGACATCCAGGATCTGAGGTTTTTTCCACGGTTCTCTTCTGTAATGAATGTACAGCCTCCTCTGTTAACACAGGCCCTGGAGGAAATAGATGTAGGCCAGCCTGACGCATGCTTGAGATTCAGAATCTGTTCTGTTACACACAACACTTTCTGATGGAAGGCAGCAACGCTTCCTGCTTACACGTCATCTCTGTCGTGTAAAATAGCAATTTCACAAACGCTAGCGGTTAAAATACAGGGCTGGGAATCAGTCGCAATGGCAGTTTGGAGAAAGACTGTTCTGGCTTCCTCAGTGGCCGCTGATGATCGGAGAATGTAACACACACACACACACACTCGGAGGAGACCCGTGCATCTCCCATAACAGGAGACAGATGAACATCATGATTTCTTAAAGAGATTTCAGAACATGACTTGGATGGAAGTGTCGTTTCAATAATTAATCGTTGAGCGTGGACCGTTTTTTTGTTTTGATTTGTGGATACTGCGGGAATCATGTTGGAGTCTGTTGATGCAGAAGCAATATGATCTTTTACCTGGGGAGATAGACCGACATAAGTACGCTAATAGGATAAACGTGGTGTGAGAAGCTCATTTGAGCGTATTATTGAGAAAATGAAGATGAAACACACAGGGTGCTGCAGGCTGCTGCTGCAAACAGCGCCTTGTCTCTCCCGCTTTCAGTCAGTCCAGCCCTGGCCTTTCTGACGCCTCCTCCCGAGGTATAGGCACAACGCCGCTGGCCGTCCACTTTAATTAGAATGGCGGTGGGGGGGGGGGGGGGGGGGGGGGGGGGGGGGGGGGGGGTGGCAGTAGGATGGAGATGAATAATAACAGCCTTGGGTGATGTCTTATGAAAGGCTGTACAGCACCGGCACATTACAGCGAAGCAATCGACGGTTATGTTCCAATGAAGTAGGTGGGGATGCCGGTTACAGCACTGACACAAGCAGCCTATATTAGTGTTTTACTATTTACCTTCAGCAGGTAGGAGTTACACATGCTTGCTCGTGGATGGTCTCCAGGTAGATCCAGACTTGGTAGGGGTTTGAAACCAGAACCTTCCGGCTGGAAGTCAAGCACCCTAGCCGTTTTAGACTATCCTGCTCCCTACATGTCATGAAGAAGATGCCTCGGGATTAGGACACGGTCTGATGAACAAGTCTCTTTTGTTTTTTTACAGAATAATATAATGCTAATCATGGTTAGCACGTCACCATTCACCAAAACCACCGCTTACTGTCTAAAGTATTTCCTATTCACCAAAGACGATTATATCGTCCCTCCAGCTGTGGCCATTGATTGGTGTGTTTTGTGAAAAAATCAATAGATTGCAGGCATTCTTAGCCGCTAGAGAACAGCAATGGGAACATCTAATTGGCTGTGTTGAGAGACGAGGCTGAGGGGGAAGTTAGCAGGGCTGAGAGAGAGAGAGAGAGGTGGCTGGTCCCTGGAGCCCCCCCCCCCCCCTCTCTCCTGTCATTCACACAGCATTGTTTGTCTGGGGAGTGAGCTAATCCACTCATTAGACCTACTATACAGGTTATAACACTCATTACCACCACCGTGGATAGACCTACTATACAGGTTATAACACTCATTACCGCCACAGCTAAAGGGTATACTGGGTAAGTGCTAACCTTGACTTGCTCCTTCATGCATCTTAATAATTCACTCTTAGTTGCTTAGGATAAAAGTGTCTGCTGAATTTTAAATATAAAACAAACCAAAGTGGGTTCTCTATCTATAGATATCAACGACACAACACAAGATGTTTCCACGGGATAGACCAGTCTGGGAGTGAACACAAAGAAGTGTTTGCTCTCTGCTTTTTTGTGATGTTGATATGGATCTCTGCTCTTGTGTGTGTGTGTGTGTGTGTGTGTGTGTGTGTGCGTGCGTGTATGCGTGTACATGTGTGTGTGTGTGTGTGTCTGTGTGTGTGTGTGTGTGTGTGTGTGTGTGTGTGTGTGTGTGTGTGCGCGCGCTGTGAAAGGCGATGTGATGGAGCACACGTAGCTCCATTATGCTAATCACATCATCTGTGCATCTGGCCACATCCAGCTGCCTACAAGCTGCTCTGCCTTCAATCACCCCCTCCCCCCTCCCTCCCTCCCTCTCTCCCCCCTCCTGCTCCTCCACCCATATGCTCCACCCCTGCCCTGCTCAGTGCCGCTCTGCTCTTTCTTGTTTCTACAGTTTGTGGGGCTTCTGTGTCCTGTGGTACCATGATGGATGCATAATAAGCACGTGTGTTATTGATCAAAGTGTTAAGTATGTATTCAGCAATGGCGTAGCGCCGCCGCTAGGGTCTCTAACGGCGCTCTTGTGTGGTTTCACAGTTTAGTTAAATATGACAGCGGTGCACAGGCGACACTATACCGTCATCAGACAAATTAAACCAGAAAGATCAGTAGCCTCCAAAGCCTAATGGAAATAATAATAAAGCGGCATCCGATTGATCGTAAAAAGTATAATGTTAAGCAGGCCTATCTCTGCGGGATGCTTTGTGTGACTTGATGTCCTACAATTCACAGTTAAGACTCAATAAGTAGCCTGCATTTCAGTTTGATCAGCCGACTGACTGACTGGTTTCAAATAAAGATGTCTAATTAAGCTTCTCTCTCATTAGCACCTGTGTCGCACGCACACACACACACACACACACACACACACACACACACACACACAGCACCTTTATATTAAGGTGCGCACATGGGGATTGCTTTATTTTATGTTTTTGCGTCGGACTTCGGCACCGAGGTTGCGTTCAGAGTAGCTTAGCGTAGTCTGCCGTCTGGATTGTACGTCTGCTTTTTTTTGTCGATTCCAAACTCAACTCAAAATTGACCCCCCGTTGACTCAACAATCCGGACCCACGTGGCCACCTACGGGGGCGCTTCACCGAGGAGCACCGCAGTGAGTAACCTCACTTGTGTAGGCCTACTCTGGTAACTTGGTAATTGGAACAAAATGAAAAAGCTGTAGCAGCGAACCGTAACGATGTTGGGATGGGGGGGCAATTATGGCTACGTAGGCCTATGGGGAAAACTGTGGCAAAATGTTTTTGGTTTCTAGCCGCAGTAATGGCGCCCCCCTCGGGTGTGTTGGAGGTACTGCTGGCCTAATGGTAACCACCAGGGAGGCGCCAGGTGTCTCCAGGACTGCAATGTTGCAGAGGTGCCCTCAACAGAAATGTGTGACTTGCACATTTAAATGCCAAAATCTCTAGGGTTTGAACCCTGGCAGACTAGGCGAGCGAAGTGCAGGACATGTGTTCTGTTCTTGATCCATCCACGGTTTACCTGGAGGTTTGACTAGTGGGTGTGTTAAGGTTTGGTTCCAGGTCTAACTGGTTGGTTTAGGCGTGGCAGAATGTTGGCATGCTATAATTTTTAGATGTGGATCTGATGCTGTACTGAACGCACTGTGCTGGTTTACTGTCCTGTACTAATTTACACATGCACTTGCACACACTACTTAAACGTTCAACTGTCAATACATTTGAAACTGCGGTTTACTGTTTTCTATATGTGTATTTGTGTATTTGTATATTATTGCTGAGGTCTCTCATGGGCTGGAGGGAAAGATCTCCAGAATGGTCTGGTCACCCTGGAGCAATGGGGGGGATGTACAGACGTATCTTTACCCCAGACCAGTACTGATGTCTGTTATAACCAGGCTTGGCAGCTATACTGACCGTATTGCTGATCACTGTATTGACATGGATAAGCAGTTTTGGAGTCTGAAGATGAGACTTTATATATTATATTTTAACTTGAAACTTGTCGGTACCATTTTCAATCTATCGCTGCATACATGTATTTTATTTAACATGGGGTTTATAAAAAGAAAGTATGTGTATAAGTTGTAGTAATTTACATTTGGTTATCAAAATGTCTTCTAAATGCTCTAACGTTTCTAATGTGAAACAGATTAATTTTTCAGTTCACTAGAGTATGAGGATGGGACGACGTGAATCTAGGCCAGTCTACGGGACCAGTGACCTACTAGTCCTTTTGTCTTTTATTCCTGCATACCATGTCTGTAAGACTGGCTATTGTACTTCCAACACCCCAAGCTGGGAACCCTCTTTTAAGGGCTGGAGCACAGCTGGAAGCAAACCCCAGTCCCGATCTATCTTCTCTCTCCATTATAAAGGCTTCTCCTCTCCCCCACTAGGTTTTTTGTTTTAATGCTCAAGGGCTTAAATGCTTGACATCAACATTCAACACTTTTTAGTGTTTTAGTTTTTTGCTTGAACTCCAGGGAAATACTGAAAACAAATTGAAATGTTTAGGAAGGTTTGATGCAAGCTATGGGTTAAAAGGTAGTCGTGTTGTGGCGATTTTCAAATCAAATCTTTAGCTTGCCATTAGACATCCTGTTGCTTGTAGTGTTAACACTCTTAAACAGTTTGAAGTGCTTTCAAGTAGCCTACTCTAATAATATAATGGAAAACACTGAACACACACTTCAGTTAACTTGCATGATTTGGTGGAAAGTGTGTTCACTGAGGAACATTCATGCGTCACCTGCCCAAAAATAAGTATTTATGGGATGTTTTGTCGGGCATAATGTGTGCACTACATCTATACGCATTGGTCTTCGCATGTACTTGTAATGCCATATGCTGCCGTTAGATGGCAGTACGACCCAGGCTACCAGACACTGTTATCCTTGGCAGGACCCAGACCCCACAGCACATTTGGTAGATCTCTACATTCCATGTGAGGAGCATAGACCTTCATTACCCTCAAGGGCCCTTTGTCAAGGCCTACCTATACGGTTACTAAGAGGTTAAACTTTGTCCTTCACTTTCGAGAAAGGCCTATCGTAGCGTTTAATCGTTGGCGCCAGAGTCGCTAATGTAGCTCGTTAGATTTCAGTTAGAGGGTGCTAATGGCTGGTTTGGTAGAACAACATTGCCAACTTTTCCATGGCAATCTGGCCCCTGTGCAACCGGAGTTTACCCTGATGAGTTTATAGCTGGTGTCGAATTTAATCAAGTACACCATTTTTTAGTTTTCACAGTAATGAAACCAAAGCCTTAAAATTGATGCTTAGGTCTACGTAAAGTTCCCAGTAGGCTAGTGGCTCACCGATGCCGATTTAGGCCTATAATAAGCAGGAAAGGGCAGGAAAGTAAGAGGAGGGGTTGTTAGCAACCAAGATTAAGTACGTATAACATACCATTACTGAATGCAATTGAAAAGCCTGATGTGGCTTTATCAATCTATTGGAATTGAGACCGCTGATTGCCATATTGACAGTAGAATGAAAAGCAGATTTCTGTACCTACCAATTCGTGCTTGTATTTAGTCAACGATTACGTTTGCACCACGACAGCAGGACGTCACAAAGTGAAACCTCCATCCTGCCCCTTGATCGGTCAACTGATGTGGTTTCACTCAAATCCATTTCTCTGTCATGCGAGCCTCCCGTGTTTAACCTCGTTAACACTTGTTAAAGGGGTGATGTAAGCGTGTTGGCTTCCCCGCCTGCGTCATGCCCCGTACCTCACGGTAACGAACAGTACGCCGCGGCACTAATTGTGTTTTGTGCGGTCAAGGCCGGCAGTGAGACTCCCTGAGGCTACGTCGTTTATAACCCAAGGTATCTGGGGCTCGGGAGGAGCTGTTGGTGGAGAACCTTGCAATAAGTCGCCGGCCCGCACCGGTGCTTAACTCACTCAGGTCTCCTCGCCAAACACACCTCCAGATCTGAGGGAGGAGGAGGAGGGGGCGGGGGGGGCCTGGACCCTGAAGAACAGCATCACCCGCACTGTAGAGGTGTGTGTGTGTGTGTGTGTGTGTGTGTGTGTGTGTGTGTGTGCGCTCGCTCGCCGTGGCCCGGCATGTGCTTCCAATTACAGACAAAGCAGGAGAAGGCGGGTCCGCGGGCCGCATGTGGTTCCGTTTAGTGCAGGTGAAACAATGTAGGAAAATAGATCCGTCATCTGTCGCATTCCACAGGCCGGTGAGAAGCAGACTCTAAATCATAGCGCGAGCTAATCCTCCTCGCCAAGGAATATAGGTGCTGGGGGGGGGGGCGGGGGGGGGGGGTTGTCGGTGCTTCAAAGCTCCACGGGGTTCGCCCCACCCTCCTTTTGGTGTCATTTTAGATTGTTATTGTTTTCTGTGATCCACACGGCCGCCTCACACACCTCACAGACCCCCCCCCCCCCCCTCAAAGGTTTT
>OOFB01026293.1:5251-16293 GCA_900323305.1 Trachyrincus murrayi
GGTGACCCGTTATTGAACTTATTGCATTTGGGTTGTGTCGCACGTGTCTCGCAAGGGTTCCAAATTCATGGTTCCAAATCGGTTGCGGTCGAGGAAGACCTTCCCGAACTGTGAAGGAATCTCGGGGGTCAAGCAAACGTCACATCAAGTCATGAATGGGATTAAAATCAACAGCCATACTTTCCCCCTCAAAGCTAATCCTTGTGCCACCAGGACTCCATCCTCTTGTATTCATTTACTAGGTTCTATGAAGACCCTGGGTTTCCTCTGAAGAGGCAGTAAAACAGGCTTTGAGCATTCAGACTGGACGCGCCAATCTGTTGGACCAAACAAACATTAGTCTCCGGCTTTCTACACGTCAATGGAAGTCAGTTAGAAGGCTGTGTCTCTCTGTGGGGCCGGGAGAAAACACAGCCTAGGCCCAGGAGTTACAGAAGAAGAGGAGGAAGAGGAAGAAGAAGACAGCAGTGTTTTAGCAGCAGTGATGACAGCCATGACAGTTTTTGAGAATAATTGGAATTCTTCTACACGCTTGGTTAACAAGCAAATGCAATTATTAACCAGAAATGAGCGGTTCTTATGGCTGGATCCAGCACATATTTCTTTCTCGTCCTGTTTTTATGACACAATCACGCAAAAAGGCAACAAACTGTGGTGTGAACTCGCTGCCAGGCATCAAGATTAAATAATAATGAAATGTTTTAAAACTAAATAATTCAGACTGCACAGGAAAACTCTGATACCACCAACAAAAAATAGTAATTTAGAAGTTGTGATTTTTATACTCGTAGTGAGGAAAATAATAATAAAAAAAAGAGTGGGCAATTTATAACCTTCCGGTCAAAATGAAGGCTGTAACCATAACCAAGTATTGGTAATGTGCTATGGGATTGGTATCAGCTGGGTTTATATGTATTGTTTTAGAAGATTCTAGACTGTTCTAGTTGAACAACAGAGGCCTCAAGCAGGTTTTTCATCCACTCCAAATACTTGAATGTATTTAATGTGATATTTTACTGATTCTATTACATGGTTTAGGATGTTGTTTGTATTTTGCTATACAAATAATGTGTATTAGTCGTTATTACATTTTGCTGATGTCATCCAATGTCATCATTGTGAAGTGTTTTCCTAAAATTATTATAAAATAATTCTCCGTCTTACGACAGTCAGTAAGAAGTGCAGACTCTTCACTGAGTCTGTATCCCATTCACAGCAACACCAAGGACAGTCTAACACGCACACGCATGCGCACGCGCACGCACACGCACACGCACGAGACATAAGGCCAGACATCTTGCAAAACTACACTGACACTCACACAGCCAATTGAGGCACAAGGGCAGACATCTTGCAAAACCACACACACTACTTTAAGGACCTACCTGCAAAACATTTGGAGCAGCGATTCATGGTTTTGCTCGACCTGCCAACATAACAGACATGGGGAGAAAACAATCAATTAATAAAATAACAACAACAAAAACGATAATAATAACAAAAATGACCTAAAATGCTTCATATTGCTGGGGGAAGGCCAATTCAACAGTGTTCTCGTCCTGCCTAGCCCGCCGCCTCTCTGAGCGTGCACGTGGAGCGCGCACGTGGAGCACGCATGAGGAGCGTGACGGTCGCTGCCATCACTCACGTTCTATTTATTTTGGGAACTGCGGTGGGCGCCCTTGTCCCCGTTTTCAAACAGAGGGTCGCTAGCAGTCCAACCTCTAGCAGTCAGCCTGGTGGTATGACTGCATGTCTGCCTGCCTGCCTGCTGAACTGACTTCATGTCTGTCTGTCCATCTGTCTGCCTGACTGTCTGTTGGTCCAAGTTCATGTCTGTTTGTCTCCCTATCTGACTGACTGTCTGCCTGCATCCATGTCTGCATTGGTAAGTCCATCTGTCTGTAAGTGTCTATCCATCTGTCTGTCTGTACGTCTGTTGTCTGTCTGCAAGTGTCTATCTGTATGTCTGTCTGTCGATCTGCATCCATGTGTGCATTGGTACGTCTGCAAGTGTCTGTCCATCTGTCTGTCTGTACGTGTCTGTCCATCTGACTGTCTGCAAGTGTCTGTCCATCTCGATGTCCTAGAGACCCATGTCTGTCACTAGGTTCTCCCGGGTTCTCCCGGCAGGGCTGCAGCAGAGCGGCTCATAATGTGAATAAACCAATAGAGCATTCTCCCAAAGCACAGCTTGCTTTACACTTTCCCATGCAAGGCAGCATCAGAGGGCTGATTTGGAATTTAAACTGGATTCGAGCGGTAGCAAAACGATGTGCCTTGTATTACCAAAGCCTGCTGCCTAATTAGGTTTTCTGGTGTAGCGCGGAGGTATGATGTATTCACTTTGATCTAGACAAATCAAAGAAAAAAAAATCTAAAGATTTTGCATCACACCAAATGACAGTACTGGTTAATACTGCTGTCAGGGTGTGGATGGGTGTTTTTACACAGCTACAGTAGTATTAACCAGTACTGTGTGGGTGTGTCCTAACACAGCTACAGCAGTATTAACCAGTACTGTGTGGGTGTGTCCTAACACAGCTACAGCAGTATTAACCAGTACTGTGTGGGTGTGTCCTAACACAGCTACAGCAGTATTAACCAATACTGTGTGGGTGTGTCCTAACACAGCTCCAGCAGTATTAACCAGTACTGTGTGTAGGCTGAGGATGGGCTTATTGGATCTCTCTGGGTTTACAGGGGGGGTTTCCTTGCCCTTCTCAGGGCTTAGCATCCATTCAGACAGGAAGCTCCATGAGCCAAGCCACCACCGGATCCAGGGCACACGTACTCAACCTGTAGGCTGCGAGCGAAGGAGGGCGCGTGTGGTTGCTAGGCAACCAAAGTAAACTGGATTTTCTCAGGCTATTTTCACATAATCTCGTCTTATAGTTTAGCAAAAAAGTGAGAACGGGACTCATCATGATATAGCATAGTGCCATGTTAAAATAATATAGCATAGATATTACTAAGAGCACAAAACTCTATTGGGCTACTGTTTACGGTGCTTTTATCTTCAGTGACTTACAGTGAATACAGATACAGGTCCTTCAGAGCAGCAGGTAGGGCATCTTAAGGATGCCTTCAGGTTTGGCTGAGGGCATGGGGGATCGAATCCAGCACCTTCTGGCTGGGAGTTGAACACCCGTGCCACAATACAACTCTGAACCTTCTTTTGAAAGGGTCAGGGGGCATCTTCTAAAATGGGTATGTGAGGCATTTTGGGAATCTAATTCTGATGGACTATACAATTTCAACAAACAAATTAAACAAATACAAACACATTTAACCGCAGTTATGTTATGGTGGCTTGCTGATCATTTATTTATCACACATAGCTCTACAATCGTACCGATTTATACAACGGTACATACCTTTACCTGAAGGTAGTAAACCAACCCTTACAGAAGACTAATTCAGATTCAGAAGATTTTTATTATTTATAATTGCATTGAGTTGATATGGAAAGTAAGTTTTCTGACAAACGGGTGAAGAACTCCACAACAAAGCCACAGGCATTCAGTCTGACGAACCACAGAGAACGCACACCAAGTCTCGTCTCAAGAAGTCTCCTCTCAAGTGAATAGAAGCTGAACATATAAATGAACTTAAAACTGTGGGAAGCAATATGAGACTATAATATACTAGAATATCAATTTAATTTTCTTGTCTCAGTCTCGCCACTTAATAAACAAAGAAATAGAGACTGACTATCCTCCAGCTAAAAAAATCTTTAAATGACCGAGTTGGTGATTTTCTTATTCCCAATGTAATGACCAAACCACCCTAATATGTTTTGTCTCCTGCAGGTATTGTCTGGTCTACTAAACAGAGGATAGATGCCTTACCTCCGATGCCTAAGAACTTATAATGTGGTCCAGACTGCACTAAAGCCTTCCTCTCTTCTTGGAACGAAACCCACCGTGGTCAGATGGTGGTATGCAGATCGGCAGATGGACAGGGGTTAGTTAACTTCCTCTGCCTGGCAGAGCATGGTAATAAAGGGGCTCTGTGGCTCCTTTTAATCTGCTGATGGACAACAATGGAAAGTCGATGCCACAAAAGGCAGCCATCTTTCTGCCGCTTACTTACACAATACTTCCAGGAGAAAAACATTGTCACTTTTCTTATTGACGGGCTGTCAGATTAGGTATTAGGCAACGGGGGATAAAATGCATTGAATAAAGCCTGCCTTGTACATTACGAGAAGCTTTAAGCCAATATAAGCTTAGCCCAGCAAAATATGGCCAAACATTAATGTTATTTAGACATTAAGATTCCGGGGTAGTCCTCCCTTAAGGCAAGTTTAGAAATGAAGCAACAAAAACAAAAGCATGTTTGTCCTTTCACTTTCACTTCTTGGCTTCTTAGTTTCCATTCCCTGCCTTCCCGATGAGCCAATCACAGCAGCCGTCCTCAGGGGAGGAAAACAAAGCAGGTACAGGGGATTAATCTGACGCCTCTTGCTAGATGTCAGCCATAATTAAGGCTTAGGAGAGAGGGAGGATGCAGCACGGCTAAAATAACACCCAAGACCACCGCAATATGCCTCCTAACCTAACTAAGTGTTGGAACTATGACATTGGATATACGCCGAGTGTACATGGAGGCCGCTTTAAGATCACTAAATATGATTACACAAAAGATGACACACATAAATCATAATATACATAAATCAAAGGGATACAAGCTATCTATACAGATCATTATCTTTATAGCTATCTGACCTATGCCCCAATCATTTAATATGATACTATGAAAGTCATTTTTTTATTGTAGTAGCGTACAAACAGTAGGCCTATATACTGTCCCATACCAGCTACTACACTAATTGAATGGAAATATTAAATAAGGATCAGCTCCAGATAATAACACTCATTTCAAGTCACTCAAATATTGTTGCTTCTAAAACCACTCCTCATGTAGTGTGATCTATTAGTGCGGTGCTATGGAAGGCGTATGGATACATCAAGCTTCAAAACAGGGTGAAGGTCTCTGTGAATACTGCAGCACATGGTACTACTGTGTCATTAGACGACTGTGTGGATATATCCTACTTTTGAACCCAGAACCTATAAACTAAGTATGTGTCTGTACAGATCAGCAGCAGAAAGCCAGTTTTAATACCAAGGCTTACTTTTACCAATGTATCCCATAGACTGTAAAACATAGGTTTATCCCTGCAGCCAGGGTTTGTCAACAAGGACCAATGCAGAATACAGTTGTTCCAACCAACCACCAACTACCAAGACTTCAGTGAATAGTAGCCTCCAACTTTATGTTGCATTCACGCCACATGGGAGAAACTGAGAGGTTTGTGATTGTAAATGGTTAAAATGGCCAACACTGTGTTTAAACACAAGTTTTCATGTGCTCCACTGGGCATTCATGCGAGTGCTTTATCAGAAGGTGGTAATTACAGTTAGTCCCACGTGGCCTGAGTGAGAGGAACAGGTGAGAGCAACGGGTAGAGAGGTGGTTGATCAGAGTGCACACCTGCATGGCACTGGCTCTTGGGACAAGGTTGCACAACTGTAATTTAGCCCATTTCCAAGTTGACTAGTTTTATATGCACTACATTACCAGTCTGTTACCAGAGACCATAGGTTCAGGTGGGAAAGCCTTGTTCCAATACTGTATGGTTAAAGATATTGAAATACTACCAGAATTGGTGAAATATCATTGCTTTGGGTCTAGCCTATATCTATAGCCTATATATATATATATCCTATCCTAAGTTAAAATCATGATTTAATAATCTGAAACCAAAGGCATATACCGTGCCTTTGGTTTCAGATTCAGTCAGGTCACTAATAACCCAAAGATTTGAACTTATACAAACTGTGGAGAATTGTAGTTCAGACCAGTCTTGTCCTGAGACTGAGACAAGGACTGTGGGGAAAATGTGTTTGTTTTCCACCAACTCCAACTGTGTCATAAGACACTGTGAAAATGTCTACCCCCCCCCCCCCCCACACACACACACACACACACACACACACACACACACACACACACACAGTCCAACTACCATATACTGACCAGTAGGTTAGCAGCCAGCTAGCTGCGAGCTAACGCTACAGAGCACCGGGGAGGGGGGGTTGTTGTCAACACAAGAAGAGCTGCTCATCCCTCCTTGAGCTGCTAAAGTACACGGCTAGCACTACGGCTAGCTTACTGTAAAAGGCAGAAATATACGACGTAGCCATGTTAAATGTTATTCGCCTTACCCCCAGAACCCACAGGGGCAGCGTGGGGGTATAGCGGTACTGGGAGGCTCGCTGCGTTCGCTCCCCGCGTCTCCCATGTCGGCGTCGGGTCCGAGGCTATCCGCTGTCGTAGCAGGTGATCCGGGGATCGGGCTTAGGGCCTCGGGTTTGATTTGTTGTGTTTAGATCCCTTGTGTTTAGTAACGCGGAGGCAAATAATCCGATATGTCGGTCCTTTTAAACGTGGCAACGGATAAGGAAGAATTCGCCAACTTGAAGTCAAACGTGATACTTTGAGACTAGCGGGTTTAATGTGTTGTAAGAGTAAGGTGACTGAGTGACGCTCCGTCGGACTGGCGGACCCGGAGCCGATCAGCTGGCGTGCGGAATGAACCAGTGCCGCAGAGAAATAGGGGTGCGATGGGAAGTGGAAATGTCGTTCAAAATAAAGCGAGACGATTCTCTACGTGAAGAGTAGTTTAGGAAAGAGCGATATAAAAACCATATCTACGTTGTAGTTGTTATTATAAACGCTATAAACGTTTATACGTAGTCGTGTGGCTTCGGGATTTACATGGTCTAACCCAGTCAATACCAACATTTACACACAGTGGGAAAACACACACATTCGATAGCGGCCTCAATGTCAGTTTATGGTGTTATTCGTTTCAAATTAAAAAAAGGTATTAAAGCTAAAGGTAGAAACGTAACATTTGAATGATACAATTTATGAAATACTAGGTCTACATTTTATAAAACGTTACTAATTGATTGCATTTATACAACGCCTCTTCTAAGCTCTGTGGACACTTTAAAGCGCTTTTAAAATAATGAATGCATTTACACACACACTTCTGTGTCAACGTTGCAAGGCAACAGCAGTCAGGATGAGGTGTGTTTCTCATGGGGTACTATAATATTTCTATGGATGTATCTGAGTCACTATACCTGCAATTCCCCCGAATATATTTATTCTTATAATACATCCATGCTACGTAGGCTATATTTTAGTCCCATACCCACACTGGTATTGGTTATATATATTGTATTGTATTATTAGGCCTATATTACACATAAGTTCACAGCCATTGTTATTTTTGAGTTCTTTAAGTGAACTTGCATAGCCTATGCCATGTGACTTACTCATATTTTAAAATAGCTATTTGTCCCTCTTCATTTTCATTCACGAATAGAACAATGCTGCTTCTCCAGCCTGATTTCCTCTAAGGGACATCACATCATGGGACCCCTGAAGAGGTTTAAATTGTTAACTAAATTGCACAGCTTAAAATAGTACCATAATAACTACAGGCAATCACGCGCGTGTGTGTGTGTGTGTGTGTGTGTGTGTGTGTGTGTGTGTGTGTGTGTGTGTGTGTGTGTGTGTGTGTGTGTGTGTGTGTGTGTGTGTGTTAATAATATCATCCTTTTCATTTAGAATGACCAACATAAGTTATATGGATTTGGTCCATCTCCCCAAACATTAACATGGGAAAAAAGTGGATAATTTAATAAATTGTATCGGTAAAATAAACCTATTTTATAAATTCAACAGGCTGCAATTAACGTTCACTCACAAATCACCTGACCTTGTGGTACACTTGTCTTCACAGAAATTGATTCATCCGAGGAAAAAATAACACCCTGCAATTACTTTTGTGAGAATTCCCCTCAGCAAAGTGGGACTTGTAACGAGTAGCTGCTGAAGTCCACAGGGGGGAAGGAACGAGCGGGCCCAGGGTGGGATGAAGATAGGTGGCATTTGGTTCATGAGCTACTTGGGGAAACAGACGCACCACAGCGGGATCCCAGACTCCCTTCAAAGCAGCACTACAGGGCTCTGGAGGGCCAACCGTCGCAGCCATGCCTTTTCCAATATCTTTGATACTTGGTCACGCAGATTTCAACACACACGCCGACTTGTGTTGAATTGTTCTGTTTGGGTATAACCTTAATGTAATATATTTTATCCAGAAGCTAAACGCTGAAGCTCCGCAGCAGACATGGTACCTGTTAAGCCCCCGATGTGGCAGCGAGTCAGAGAGTCGAGCGTTGCTACTGCTGGCTGGTCCACCCTCGGGCCTGGCAGTCCTCCAGAGAATCGTAGAGTAACTACTTCAAAGACACATCTCCCCCCTTCTCCTCCTCTTCCTCCTCTCATACCCCGCACACCAACTCACCCTCCCTCTCTCTCCCCCATCCCTCCCTCGTTCTGAGATAAACACCAGAACTTAATGAATTAATGAGATGCCTGATCAAAGATGGCTGAGGTGCTGGGGCGTGGTTAAAAACAGGCAGAGCGGTGTGCAGTCGCATGTTGAACTGCGTGTAAATTATACATTGTCCCCCGGCACGCATGGCAATTCGCGGTCATGTATGAAGCTCGTTCTATTTCACGTGACAGATCATATAGACACATACAGTATCTCCAGGCTGTGTGTGTGTGTGTGTGTGTGTTGAGCGAGCGAGATGTCCTGTGTTGACACTGAGTCTTTGATCCTCAGTGTCGTCCCGCACACCGTGAACATCTCCAGCGTCTGTATGTATGACCTGTGAATGTACCAGCCAGCCTTTCCTTAGCACAACACAAATGTGTCTTAATTTGGAAACATAAACGTGACAAAATTAACACGAAGACTGCAATACAGTTGGGAGTCGAGGGGCAAGGATTTTGTGACAACAACCCTAACATTAAACCGAAACGAATATGATACATTAATAAATGACATTGCTAAAATAAACACCTTGAAGGGGAACCATCAAGTGAGAGTACTGCCTCAGATGTGTGTTTGGACCAATGACGTCAATGGTCCAACTTTTCCATGATTTCTTTTTGCGGAAACGGAGTTGCTGTTGCAGACCATGAGTTTTCATGAAACAGTGCCCTCCTATATTAGAAAAAATTGCAGAGTGTGATGGAGCCCCTTTAACCGTATCGTGTTTTGTCTCAAGCCGATACTGGAGAGTATGTCGCCATAGCGCCGGGCCGTGATGTCATTACTTCCTACAACAAATCAAACCCTGAATGGCTGATGTCGATCAGGGCTCTGCTATGCTTCCACGCTACTTGTTAGGCAGAGCCCTTAGAGCTTGATTGCATGGGAAATCTATATCGCCATGTTTGTCCATAAATGAAGGCCTTTCCCGTCTTATAATGGCTTCCCTCCCCCAGATACATGCGGCGGGTAATTATTGACAGCAGGACAAGAAACATCTCAGGGCGTATGGATCCGCTCCGAGGAGGAGGTGTGTAACACAACAGGTTTCACCAGGTTAGTCAGATAACTGTGAAAACCAAATGATAGATTTAAATAATTGGCCACTTTGGAAAGGGAGATTAGTCTGCACAATGATGATGATGTGGTTTGAGGGACGAAATATGTGCGTGAAAATGAAATCCTGTAATAGCACATTCACATGCTGGTGTCTATGACAGTTATGTATGCTTACACCTAATGTCCCTCATTCAGTCAGTCAGTCAGTCAGTGGTCGCAGGGCACAACGCAACAGGGTGACGGCTCTTCAGCATGCCGGTTCTTCACTCAACTGAATCATATAATGTTAAGACTACTGTGATCTCAGCATGGAATCCTCTCCCTCCTCTTATAACACACGCACGCACGCACACACACACACACACACACACACACACACACACACACACACACACACACACACACACACTTAAACACACATACACAGAAACACACACTTCAAAAAGAGGTGGAAATCCTCGGCTGCCAGCGCAGAGATGCTAATGTCGCTATGATGAGGCAACAGCAGCTGGAGGCCGGCGTTCAGAAGACGGACGCGTGGCCAGGGGGCACATCCGGGCGGACTCCGACCACCAGGCAGCCAGCAGCAGCTGTTTGCCGTCCCTCATCGATACCCAAGCCAACGTGTCCACCAACTAATTACCCACCGCTCCTGCTTGATCTCGCCCTTTCTCTCTCTCTCTCTCTCTCTCTCTCATCTCTCGCTATCTCTCTCTCTCTCTCTCTCTCATCTCTCCCTATCTATCTCTCTCTCTCTCTCTCATCTCTCTCTCTCATCTCTCGCTCTCTCTCTCTCATCGCTCTCTCTCTCTCATGTCTCGCTATCTCTCTCTCTCTCTTCTCCTCTCTGCTCTCCTCTCTCTCTACCACTTTCTCTGTCATTTCTCGCTATCTCTCTCTCTCTCTTCTCCTCTCTGCTCTCCTCTCTCTCTACCACTTTCTCTGTCATTTCTCTCTCATCCTCTCTTTTCTCTCTCTCTCTTTCTCTCTCGCATCGCTCTCTCTAGTTCTCTGCCATTTCGCTCACCCTCTCATTCTTTCATCCGCTCCCGCTATCGCTCTCTCTCTCCCTCCCTGCTGTCTCTCTTTGACTCAACTCCCCTCCCCTCTCTCTCTCTCTCTCTCTCTCTCTGTCTCTCTCTCTCTCTTTAACTGCCCCTTTCTTCTCCTTGACACACACCCCCACAGCGAGTCGATCTCTCCCATTGCGCGGTGAACGTGCGGCATAGCTGGGCGTACAGCGGCGCTCCCTGCCTCCCCGTTCCGTATCTGCTGATCAAAGCACCGCTAAACAGCCAGCGACTACAGCTGGGGCGCGACCGGAACACGCACGGCGAGGAAATTAGCAAGCGTGGCATTTATATATGCGATCGCTCCACCCCGACTTCATGTTCTCACACACTGCACATACACACACACACACACACACACACACACACACACACACACACACAATTTAACAGACATTCCATCAGAGCAACGACAGACAACAAAGTAGACATCAAAGACGGCATGAAACACACCACCAAACACAGTTGGTTTCAGGTCATATATA
>OOFB01026297.1:2363-16848 GCA_900323305.1 Trachyrincus murrayi
AAAAGAGGCCAAGAAGAAAGAGGAAGAGAAGACGAAGAAGAAGAAGGAGAAGGAAGAGCCCGCCGAGAAGAAGGACGACAAGGAGGAGGAGGAGGAGAAGGGGAAGAAGAAAGGACAGAAGGAGGTGAAAGGGACGACCGAGGAGCAGGTGAAAGGGACGACCGAGGAGCAGGTGAAAGCTCCGATCGCAGCGCCGGAGGCTGAACTGAAGACGGAGCCGGAGATGGAACAACCCCCCGACCAGAACTCCATCAGCAGCACACAGAACCAGGTGAGCGCTACACAACACCAGGTGAGCGCTACACAGCACAACATAACCCTTGAGATTCAAGCCATGGCGAATGTCTGAGGAAGTAGTGTTGTGGAGACAAAAGAAACACGAGACTAGGGAGGCAGGATAGTCTGACTACCAGCTACAGGGTCTTCAGCCTGCCTTGTAGGCATCCTCGGACAAGATGCCTAACCCCCGCCTGCTCCTTAATGACATGTATCTGAGTTCACTGTAAGTCTCTTCGGAGAAGAGAATAATGAAATACTGAATAGACAGATCGTCACGTTAGCGAAGGAAGAGGGTCTTGCGTGAGGTCCAAGTAAACCACACAGAAGTGTCCAGGTCCACAGTGCAGAACCAACTGGCAAGAACACACACTCAATAGTATTGTAATGGCTGCTTGCACAGAAGAGAAGAAGTGACCTTGAAGCAACGAGCTTCATGTCGTAACAACATATCCTTATATATATATATATATATATATATATATATATATATATCTCCTGGTGTTTAAAGCACTAAATGAGTTGGGACCAGTCTAGCTTACTGACTGGCTGACAACCTGTGCGCCCTAAAGAGCACTCAGGTCCTGCTGCTGGGTTACCATCCAAACCCACAAGAAAGTTGCTGATGCTGCATTTATTAATTATGCTCCTAAACTGTGGAATAGGTTACCTCAAGAAACCAGGGAAGCAAGCTCAGTAAACATATTTTAAGCGCCAGTTAAAAACCTACGGTGTCTCTTCAATTTAGCTTTTAATTAGCATTTTCTGAGACAAATGAATAGCTTTTAATTAGCATTTCACATATGCTGCTTTTTTTAATTACTATTTTACTACTTACTATCTTCATCTTGTTTCATGTTATATAGTATAATCTTCATGTTTTATGTGTATTCTTATCTTCCATTGGATTTACTCGTAGTTGAGTAGTTGAGTTATTCAGTAGTCCACCACAACGGGACAGTGGTGTCAGAACTATGTTTAATGAAAGCATGATATTGTGCCGTCCAGGTGCTTCAAGAAGAGCACCAGGAGGAGGCCGTCGTCGAGAAGGACAAAGCAGACGTTAAGGAAGCAGAACCGGCCGAGGAAGACGTGAAAGAAGAACAGATTAAGGAGACCAAGGAGGAGGCGAAGAAGGACAAGTCTAAAGAGGGGAGGAAAGCCCAGAAGAAGCCGGAGGAGCCCAACGTGTCTAGAAAACTGAAAACCATGCAGTGCAAAGTGATTCTGCTGGACGGCACCGAGTTTGAGTGTGAACTTGACGTAAGAAGAGAGTCCTTTTCTACTTTTCTTTTTGTTCTGTTTCTACTTCCTGTGTCCTCCATTCTGTTCCACTCTGTTCACTGGTACGGTTAGGTTCTGTTCTGAATGAATGGAGTTATGCTGATACATTCTAAACACTTAACAAGTGCTCTCTCTCTCTCTGTCTGTCTGTCTGTCTGTCTGTCTGTCTGTCTGTCTGTCTGTATGTCTCTCTGTCTGTTTCGCTGTATGTCTCCCTGTCTGTCTCTCTGTATGTCTCTGTCTGTCTGTCTGTCTCTCTCTGTCTGTCTGTCTCTCTGTATGTCATTTAGAAACACGCTAAAGGCCAAGAGCTGTTCTCCAGGGTGTGTGACCATCTCAACCTGGTGGAGAAGGACTACTTTGGCCTGGCAAACTGGGAAACTCCAACCAATAAGGTAGTTCACCTTACAATTGAAGTAATAATCAAAATAATAATAAAGGTCAAAACAAACATTTTCTCCAAACTTTTCCACTCGGCAGACATGGCTGGACGCCGCCAAAGAGATCCGGAAGCATGTCTCTGGGGCCGTCTACGAGTTTACATTCAGCGTCAAGTTCTACCCCCCCGACCCAGCACAGCTCACGGAGGACATTACCAGGTCCTTCAAAACCTATGAAGCTCTATGACTAATGCAAACAAATGATACATTCTAACTACTAAGCTTGCTAACCTTGTGTTGTGATTCATACAGCTACTCTGCATTCAGTTGTTCGGCTCAGGTTAGGGTAAGGGTTAGCCCAGTTGTTCTCAGATTAGGGTTAGCCCAGATGTTCTTGGGTTAGGGTAAGGGTTAGCCCAGATGTTCTTGGATTAGGGTTAGCTCAGTTGTTCTCGGGTTAGGGTTAGCCCAGTTGTTCTCAGGTTAGAGTTAGGGTTTGTCCAGTTGTTCTCAGGTTAGGGTTAGGGTTAGCCTTGACTTGTAAATCTCTTTGGATAAAAGCATCTGCTAAATGACTAAATGTAAACCTCTGCTCACCACTGCATGCTTTGGGTGAGCAGAGGCATGCTTAGGGTTTTTAAAAGCTAACGTGTTAGGAGGTACTACCTCCTAACCCTGAAGGTACTGAAGGTACTACCTGTGTCTCCAGCTGAGGGTTAGGGTTAGCGTTTTTAAAAGCTAACGTGTTGTTCTCCTGAAGGTACTACCTATGTCTCCAGCTGAGGGTTAGGGTTTTTAAAAGCTAACGTGTTGTTCTGCTGAATGTACTACCTGTGTCTCCAGCTGAGGGTTAGGGTTAGGGTTTTTAAAAGCTAACGTGTTGTTCTCCTGAAGGTACTACCTGTGTCTCCAGCTGAGGAAGGACATCATGAGCGGCGTACTGCCCTGCTCCTTCGTCACCCTCTCCCTGCTGGGCTCCTACGCAGCCCAGTCTGAGCTGGGCGAGTACGACCCCGAGGTCCACGGCTCCGCCTACGTGAAGGAGCTGAGCCTGGCGCCCGGCCAGAGTCCTGAGCTGGAGGACAAGGTCATGGAGCTCCACCGCACCTACAGGTGAAGTCTGGCTGGAGGGGTGGTGTGGTGAGTGTTAGGGTTAACCCTAACCACTCTCTGGGTCTGTTAGATAAGACCAGGCAGGACTTTATCAGGCTCCACCATAGAGTGTGTGTGTGTGTGTGTGTGTGTGTGTGTGTGTGTGTGTGTGTGTGTGTGTGTGTGTGTGTGTGTGTGTGTGTGTGTGTGTGTGTGTGTGTGTGTGTGTGTGTGTGTGTGTGTGTGTGTGTGTGTGTGTGTGTGTGTGTGTGTGTGTGTGTGTGTGTGTGTGTGACCACGATAGTGTAGACACAGAATCACTTTGAATTATATTGGTCAGAGAGACCTTCAGTGGACAATGTTTCCTGTGTTTTGACTCATTGTTTATTTTCTTTGCCCCATGTGGTGCTCCAGGTCGATGAGTCCAGCTCAGGCGGACCTGTTGTTTCTGGAGAATGCTAAGAAGCTGTCCATGTATGGAGTAGACCTGCACCAAGCCAAGGTTTGGACCGGAGATATGAATCGGATGTGCTGTTTAGAGTTACTTACAGTTTACCATTGAAATTATTCGACGCTGTCATCATTGTCCAATTTCCGGAAGCACCTTTTATGTACATCCACTGTTCACAACAATCATTTTTAATTTCTAAAGTATTAATGTATAATGTAATGTCATACTTTGGTAACAGCATGTCTGCATAATAACAGAGACAAGCAATTCCCAATTACATCATTAGGTTTCCATCCTGTTAAAATTAGGACATCAAAGCCATTACCCCTAGCCGTGGAAAACACTGCCTCTTAGTGGCCAATGCGTGGTAGACGCACGTATAAAGTCAATGGCATGCCATTCATTCAGCAGTACACAGCTGAGTGCCTCAAGTCAAACGATGTCAACTGTTTGTGGTCGTGATGACGCAGGACCTGGAGGGCGTAGACATCACGCTGGGGGTCTGCTCCGGGGGTCTGATGGTGTACAAAGATAAGCTGCGGATCAACCGTTTCCCCTGGCCCAAAGTTCTCAAGCTCTCCTACAAGCGAAGCAGCTTCTTCATTAAAATACGACCGTCTGAGGTAAAACTAACATTTCAGCTGTATTTTATCGTTCTTTAAATATTACATTTTAATGTTATGTTTTAATTGACATTTTCAAGTTTCTTCCAAACGTATATGCTGTACTGTACATTTTTCAGGGCTGTTGCTAAAACACAAAATGTAACGTTTACCTTATTAAATATTGTTAAATTAATTGGATATGATATTATTTGTTTTAAAATGTCATTTTTTTGTCTTTATTTAATCAATTAAAACAATATGTAGGCTATATCTAATGTTATATCGGCCATTAACTCATCAAGGTTATGTCAAAAAGAGACTGAATCGCTTGTTTTCGTACACAGCAAGAGCAGTATGAGAGCACCATAGGCTTCAAACTGCCCAACTACAAGGCCTCCAAGAAGCTGTGGAAGGTGTCTGTAGAGCACCACACGTTCTTCAGGTGACTTCACTGAGCTTCTCTGTTTACTGGATGCATGCTAATGGGCTCCTGACACCCAACCTCTTACCCTCATGAATGACCTCTTACCTTAATGATGTCATCTCTAGTAGTTTACCCGGGGAAACCCCCACACCCCCACCGCCACTGTTTTGGCTCCATGTTAAGTTATGTGGAGTTATATTAAGTCGGGACCTTGGTTGACAGAGATGTTATTTCCATATTATAAGTCAGGATATTATTGGCTGTTATAATTGCCAGAAAACCAACTGCAAGCAGGATATTTTATGGGAATTGTGGGAATGGGTGACAGTTAATTGAGCTGTCGATGCTGTAGTTAACATATTTGACATGTTATCTGTTGTCATGTTTCTCTCAGGGTCTCAACAGTAGAGCCCCCCTCGTCTCGTCGCTTCCTGGTCCTGGGTTCCAAGTTCCGCTACAGCGGACGCACTCAGGCCCAGACCCGCCAGGCCAGCTCCATGATCGACCGGCCCGCCCCTCGCTTCACTCGCTCGGCCAGCAAGAGGCTGTCGCGTAACTTGGATGGAGGTATTGTCACGTACTACTATATGCTATGGGTCGGTGTGGGTGTTGGGGGGGAGGGAGCACAGCCAGATCGAGCTTTAGTTAACTCTTCCTACCGCTTCAGCCGGAGATCAACTTCTCTCAGCCTCCAGCAGATGTGAGGTAGATGATTGGTTCCTGGTGCTGGTGTCTGACCAGCCGCGGCCCTCTCCGACGCCATCAGGTACAAAGGAACCGCGCGGGAAGCGCAAACTCAGCAGGCCTTTGATTTTGTTTGGCTTGCCACGTTTTATTTCCTTCAGGCTAACTGACTAACGGCCGTGTTTGCGTTACGTAACATTACACGTAAGATGCATACGTGGTATATGCATGCATATGCTTCTCGTTCCTCCTCACCTTGAAGAGCCTAGCGCACCGTCACACGCGTGGCGACCGGTCAACGTTCATGTGGGTGTTGACAGGTTACGGTGTGGCTGACTTTCTGCTTTCCCCGGCGTTATCTCGGGGCTGCTGCAGCCTTCCACACACACGACGGGTCATTGATGATATCAAATCAACAAATTGAAATTGTGGTTTCATTGAATGATCACATTGCTCTTCGTCACGGGCACCATGGCCGCGTGCGTCCTTCGCTTGTCGCTTCTTACGTTCTGCCCCCAGGACCTAAAGGCTTCAGCAACAAAACAAGATGGCCGTGTTTCACGCCGTTGTGATGTTTTGACGCGTGTGTGTGACTCACACAACTCAAACACATTCACGTCTTCCCAGCTTCCCACTTTGCACTAACATCAGCTTATCGGATTCACAGCTGTGTGTACCGTCTATACCGCTTGTTTTCTAACATCGCTTTCATCACTTCAACCGCCAACCAATTGCGTAACAGCAGTGATCTGTCCCTCAGTCGGGCAGCAGCGTGGCCATACACTGGCACAGTCCTGGCGGGTGGAGCGCCCCAGTCAATATGGCGCCACCTGGTGGCAGCCCGGCCAGAGGACGGAGGATCTCTGGTTTCTGTTTCAACGCCGTCCCTCTCTTCCCTTTATGCCGTCGGTTGAGTCCATGAAGCAGCAGCCAGGTATGGAGTCCACTCCCCCTCTCTTCTATTAAGTCCACGAAGCAGCCAGGTGTGACAATGTCTCCCCCTCTTTTCTGTTATCTTGGTGCGTTTATTGTAGTCACCAATGCGTTTCATGCTGGCCTATGTCACTGTCGCAGTATTTCACGCTTCCCAGGTTAAACAAAAAAAGGAATCACACAATTGTTTTTGTCAGTGTCATCTGCCAAACTCAGCTATGCAAACAGGAGGTCATTGGACAGACTATTACAGCCAGAGTTTAAACAGCCAGACCACTGGTACCAGCACTTCGACCAAAGCTTCACCGTCAGGCGGGAGGAAACACTTCCATGTGAGTATTTGGTTTTGTAAAACTATGAATATACTCATAACTTATGAAGCTCTTCTCCTAACTCTCTCTCTCTCTATCTTCTGCTTCCCCTAGCCTCCTCCCTAGCGCAGTCACAGTTTGAGGACATGAAGGGGAGTGTTGTTAGAGACACGGAGGTCATTGACAAGTTACAGGAGTGCGTGGATTTAGCGGACGAACTGAGAGAAGTGGAGAGTTTGGAAGAGAGGCTGAGGGAGGTGAGGGTTCTCGAGGAGAGGCTTCAGGAGGTGAACGAGCTAGCAGAGAAGATCCAGGAGGTGATTGAGGAGGAGTTAGGGAAGGAGGAAGTGAAAAAGATGGCACAGGAAGAAGAAGCTCAATCAGAGAGAACGCTGAACTGGAAGAATGAGGTGGTAGAGACGGCGATGGAGAAGACGTTAGAGGAGGATGAGGTGGATGACTTGGAAGAAGAGATCAAATCTGTGTTTTTTAAGGGTTTACTTCCTGAGGACACAGAGACAGAGGGTGGCCTGCCACAAGGGGACACAGAGACAGAGGGTGGGCTGCCACAAGGGGACACAGAGACAATAGATGAGAGTGTGACGACTGAGTTTGGAGAGAGACTGATTGAGAAGGAGTGGCAGGAAGAGGTTGAGGAGAGGTTGATATCTGGGTTCGTAGACGACGGTGCTCAAGTTGTGGTGAGCCAGAGGCAGGTTAGAAAGACGGTCGTCCGGGAGAGTTGGCAACAACAGGTAGAGACAGAGCTGTCTGGCTTCATATCGGTGGAGGAGGAGGAGAGGCAAGGATGGAAAATTGAAAGCGAAATCAGAACGACGTCTGTGTTTGAGGAGGAGGGGTTTAAAATGCACCTGCAGCAATCACAGGTTGACGATCAGGATGTCTGGTTCCGACTGTTTGACTGCTTCCCATACAAGGCTGTTTACAAACCACAAGGTAGAGTCTTTCACATGTTTACATCCATGCATCCTCTTACACACACGTTGCTGCTCTCATGAGCAGCTCGAACTCGTTGAGACAAAGCCGATGTCATATGTTTAAATGCAGTCTATATTTAGCAATACGACATTAACCGTGAACAAACTCATGAGTAATGTATGACCTAGTATCTCATCAAATGTATCTTAGTCGCTGTCTCGCTCATGCTGCCAGCTGCAGTGCACGAATAAGGAATGTGTTATTCCTCTTTATTTTAAAAGCAGCCTCTACAGTCGTACCAGCAGAAGAAAGCTTCACCTCCGAGAGTATAAAAACTAAGGTCGTGGAGAGAAGGGAGGCCCTTGTTGATGAGATGAATACGAGAGAAGAAGAGGTCCTCGGGTACAGGGATACTGATTGGTTTATCTTGCTGGATGTCCTTCCCAGAGAGATCCCATATGTCCCACCAGGTATTTCCAAACTCACCTTCCAAGTAATTCCCCAGCACCGTGCATTCTACGTTGTTATATGAGCACTTAACCTGTGGCATTACTGGCATTGTGTTTGCAGTCGTGACCTTTGTGGAGCCCGACCAGAAGGTTGTGGAAGAGAGTTATTCCATGGAGACTACAGGTCCAACAGTTGAGGACAAAAGGGAGGCAATGGTAAAGGATATACGTCTCGAACCAGAGGAGACGGCGGGGTCACAAAACATCCCGCAGCCAGTGTTAGTGTTGGAGAGGGTTGAAAATGACTGGTTTGTGCTGTTCCACGTTGTCCCAAGAAAAGCCACCTATGTGTCACCAGGTACTGCTAGTATACTTTGTTTTGCTTCAGCCACAGCGGAAATCATGAGCAGCTTTCTGTTAGCTGCCTACATTTCTATTGTACCTTTAGGTCATTTGTTCCATGTTGTCTCTGAGTAGTATCTCATGTTGGGATTGCGTTTGCATTAGTTACCTTTGTGGAGCGCGACCAGAAGGCGGCGAAACAGAGTTATTCCATAGAGATGGTTGAAAGTCGAGCAGTTGAGGACGAACGGGAAGCGATGGTAAAGGATATACGTCGCCTTGGACAAGAAGAGACAAACGACCCACCAATGTCACCAGGTACTTCTAAGATCCTTTGCTTTACTTCAGTGCACCACAGAACTCATGTGGCACTTTCTTCCTAAATTGCTTTATGCCTTGTGGGACTTTGATACGTGTTGTCTCTGAAGAGTTGTATCGCTTGTTGTTAGTTGTAGTTGGTGATGAGAGTGTACAAGAGCCTCAAAAAATGGCATCCATGCCTCTGGTTGTGAAGACAACTGATGAAAGAGAGGAGATGACTGGGGACATTGTGCAAAACATAGTGATGGAAAGCATAAGATATGGAGCTGAAACACAGCCAGCGCTGCTCATTAGAGATGGAGAAGATAACTGGTTTGTCTTACTGGATGTTTACTCTAGAGCACCATCTGCTGTGCTACCAGGTATTGCACCTTTTCCCATTTGATCTGCGTCTTAGTCAGTTTAATGTATATATGCTTAATATGTAGCCCCCTCCATATTAAGATCTCATGTGTTTCTCACAGTTGTCTGGAAGGACCTATCTAAAAGAGTCGCTACTGTGGCTGCAGTGGAAACCTTTGAGTCTGTGGACAAAGTTACAGTTGAAAAAAAGGCCCTCCAGATAGAGGAAGAGAGACTTCCCAGACAGAGTATTACAGAACAGGAAGTTCCAACGAGAGAACAAGGCGATTGGTTTGTGCTGTTGGATGTTGTTCAGAGAGAAGTGACCTATATAGCTCCAGGTACCACCACGATTTATCCTTCATTTTAACAGACAATAAAGATGACAACAGTGAACATATAGCCATCTACTTAAAGACAGATTATGATTCTGAACCTTGTCTCTCGCAGCACTCAGTAAAGTTTACCCAGATGTCATGGGACCTCTTAAAACCATCACAGAAAAGGCTCGGCTAAAGCCAGAGCCGGAAGACATTCGCCAGCTGCCAGCCCTGCCTCTGTCTGAGAGAGACCAGGGGGACCTTCGCCAGCTGCCTCTGTCTGAGAGAGATGACAGCTGGTTTGTGTTGTTCCATGCTGTCATTGTTCCACCAGGTGCTCTTTTACACTCACTGTTTTTGTGTGTTTTACCCAGCTAGCCAAATCAGCCTCCGTGGCTTTTCTCTTTTGATAGTTCACACGCTTCCCTTTTTCTTGTTTTAGTGACATTCAGCTCCATTAATGTTCCCTCTCTCTCTCTTACGGCAGTTAAAACTCCTCTGGGTGTTAGCCTAACCTCTGGTGCAGAGGCGATGACCACTGAGACGTGGCAGAAGGTGCTAATTGTTGAGGAGAGAAGGCGAGAGGAGACAAGTCTGTCTCCTGAATTCAATGTCCAAGTGGTACTCAACCCATCAGAGAGGGTGGGAAGAGATGAGTGGTTCAGCCTCTTCGATGTTTCCCCAGGTACTCATAAACACTCATATCTTACTGTTAAAAAAATATATTTCTAAGAGGTGATGGGTCACGATTGTCCCTGGTTCTTTTCAGTTTCCCCAGTACCAAGAGGGGCTGGTGGTCAGGTGGCCCAGGCAAGGGTAGCCGTGAGGGAGACTAGGCAGGAGGAGAGGGTCGTAATGATGGAGAAGAGACGTCCACAGGAGCCCACGGTGACACAGAGAGAGGATAGAGATGACTGGTTTTTGGTCTTCCAAAGTATTGTGGAAGAAAGTAGAAAGATGCCGACAGGTACCTTATCGTATCGTTTCTCAGCATTTTCCTCAGATTTTTTTGTGGATGGTAGTATCGTAGATGGGTGCTAGAATGATTTATTTTGTCCATGTGAACAATGTGATTTATTTTTCAACATTAACTTTGTTTGCTGAATCAGTAAATA
The DNA here is from genome assembly GCA_900323305.1 of Trachyrincus murrayi. Taxonomy (NCBI): domain Eukaryota; kingdom Metazoa; phylum Chordata; class Actinopteri; order Gadiformes; family Macrouridae; genus Trachyrincus; species Trachyrincus murrayi. The sequence continues at coordinate 12,632 of OOFB01026297.1, forward strand.
GCATATGTCGACTTCTCTTTTTGATGTTATGCAGAGCAATTAAAATGCCTAACAATACCTGTGTGATTTTGGTCAGTTGCCATCGATCAGCGTTTCCGGATGTATCCAGATGTACGACCTGGTGCCGCGGCTAAGCTTGCACCATATCCAGATGTACGGCCTGGTGCCGCGGCTAAGCTAGCACCAGCTTTCCCCGAGAGCAGGCCTCTGTTCGGGAAGAGGATCCTGGAGGAGAGACTTCCAGCAACACAACTCAGGGATTTTGTGGACGATTGGTTTGTTCTGCTCGATGTTGACCGCACAGAGTCAGGTATTGTAGCCTGCGTTTTGTTGTCATTTAGCTTGTTTTCGCTTCAAGCTGAAATGCACGCACTTGCTTACACTTTTTCAGCCTTGTGAAAAAACATACCAACACAGAATAGTCATTACTCTTCAGAAGAGGACCGGTCCACGAGTGCATGTCGATGATTGCTCTTGGCGCTTTCACCCAGCTGCCTATCAAAGACGTCTCATTTTCCTTTCAACATCTCAACCATACTTTAACGCTTTGCGGCCCAACTTCTAACTCCTGCTTTGACGTCCGTAGTCGACGGATGGAAGTATGACATTGAAACAAAGCTTTTGCTTCATTCCACGGATCATGGATACGTATACTTCATATGTATACTTCAGTCTTGCCTCAAGGTTTGCCATGCGATGGCTATGCTAGGCAACAATGGACACAGGTAGGTAAGGTACAGTATGCGCCAAGGCTTGCTACTAACTCAGTAAGGTGTGGATGTGTGTTACTGCCTCTTCTGTACGAAGCGCTCCACTCAACAGCGCTTAATGTTTGTAAACCCCTGCACGCGCTACAGCGCTATGTCTTTCCCTCCCATGTTCACCGCGGTGTCTCCTTTCTTCCTAGCGGCAGCGGTAGGCACACACCGAGGGGTCCGCCCCGTCAGTGCCCCGGTCTTCTCCCAGGCCGCCCTAGCCGAGGCGGGGATCCCCCTGGCCCCTCTGGATCAGCCCCAGACCTCCACCCCCCTGCGGATCGGCCGCCTGGAGGAGCGCAGGCTGGAGGTAACCATAGAGACAGTGGAGCCCTCCAAGACTGAGGTCCACGCAGAGGACAAGGTAACGGATCCTAAGTTCTGCAATGTCCCCCCTTTTAGGCGCTAGAAATGTTTCAAGATATGTGATTAAATTGTTCCAATTGTTTTATATCTGCTGGCTCTCTGTCTACCCATCAGCATATCTATAGCTCTAGATGCTGAACGTTTTCTTTTAGTCCTAGTTCATCAAGAGTCATTTCACTCATAAAATGTAAATACATTTGTACAGTACAGAGGTGATATGGCTCTTGGCCCTAGTGTAAAACCCATGTCTCTCAGTGGGCTGGTAGCAGAGAGGAGTAGCCTCCATATTGACCACCAGTGGGCTGATAGCAGAGAGGAGTAGCCTCCATATAGACCACTAATGGGCTGGTAGCTGAAGGAGTAGCCTCCATATAGACCACCAGTGGGCTGGTAGCCTCCATATAGACCACCAGTGGGCTGGTAGCAGAGAGGAAACTGGAAACTCTAGAGAGGTTAACGTGCTTGTCCTTCTCTGTTGTTCTCCCTGGGGTCTGACCAGTCTGAGGAGGCCAACTCGGAGTCGGTTCAAATGCGCAAGGTCAGGCTCTTCAGTCTGAGTCACGCAGCATAAGCCATCATATCATATAAATGATCATCGTCACATCTTCACAAGCCGTTAGCGGACACCTCATATCGCGTTCAACATTCGCCGGTTTTTCATTTTCATTTTCTGCGTTCATACTGCTCGCATGACCTTCGTGTGAGGTTCAGTGAAAAGACATTAGAGGACAGAACATTATGTGAATACATACATTACTTGATTTGACATTCATGAAACTAATGTATTTAGTAAAAAAGAAACATTTAGGTTAATATAATTCACTAATGAAGTGTTCTTGTTATATAGTCTCAAATGCATTTTCATGATGTTGGGTGTAATGCCCTGCAATATATATATATATATACATACAGTATATACATATAATATATATAATATAATGGGGCATTGAACAGGGAAATAGTTTCCACTTATATACTATTCATGTGAGTACTGCTCCTCTATCCTAAGCCCTTCTGTTTTCTCAGCATGTCGAGGGCTTTATCTTCTGTCTCTTAGTTTGCCTGATCTTGGTCAATATGCATGCAGACAATAGCATGTTTAGTGTCACAGAGTGCATGTCCAATGTGTGGCAGTTCACTGCTGTCGCACACGCAAACTAATATGAAAAAAACACATATTTTTTTGTTCTTTCATTTTTCACAGAAAAGAGCTAAGAGAATTGAGGGTGACTCAATTTATATCAGACATAGCCTCTTAATGTTGGAGGTTTGTATCTCTGGACGTCTTGTGTTGGTTGTCACGCTTCCCGTTATCACGCTTGCACGCTTCCAACTTCTGAACTGCCTGACTCATTTCCTCTGTAGATCACTTGGATGCACTATTGATGCACTATGATTTCCTTTGACCTCATAACCTTTAACTTGAAGTTGCTGTTCAACCATATGAGGAAATATGTGATATTTCCTGATGTCATTATTGCACTATGAGGGAGCATGAATCAAACAAATGAAATGTTTTTCATGGTTTTCTTCATGGTCATTTTAATTATATGAAATAATATGAATAAAATAATAGTAGCGGTCAGGATAGGGTGGTGGGTGTTTGAATATAATCATAAGATGTAGGCATCCTTGAGCAATGCCTTCTACCTGCTCATTAACGACATCTAAACATCTACAAAATGTCCCTTGATTAAATAGTAATTCAGAATTGACACCGGGATATGATTACTTTAATGATTAAGGATTTGGCAGTTAAATCATGGCTTTGAATTGAGGGTAGTTTCAATGACATGCTGCTAATGAGGATTTCTTCTTAAATGCGTCCTTGCTGCTGCTTTTACTATGACTGCTCTTGCTGTGGTTTCATGTTGGATGTCATGTTGGATGTGTTGTCATGTTAGATGTGTTGTCATGTTGGATGTCTTTCATGTTGGATGTGTTGTCATGTTGGATGTCATGCTGGATGTGTTGTCATGTTGGATGTGTTTCATGTTGGATGTCTGTCATGTTGGATGGGTTTCATGTTGGATGTGCTGTCATGTTGGATGTGTTTCATGTTGGATGTGCTGTCATGTTGGATGTGTTTCATGTTGGATGTGTTGTCATGTTGGATGTCTTTCATGTTGGATGTGTTGCCATGTTGGATTGTTTCGTGTTGGATGTCTTTCATGTTGGATGTGCTGTCATGTTGGATGTGTTTCATGTTGGATGTGCTGTCATGTTGGATGTGTTTCATGTTGGATGTGCTGTTATGTTGGATGTGTTTCATGTTGGATGTGCTGTCATGTTGGATGTGTTTCATGTTGGATGTGTTTCATGTTGGATGTGCTGGTATGGTCTTTTTTGATTTTGATGTGCTCTTTTTGTGCTAAACTACTGCCAATGCAGTTCAATACATAATGCTATGCTATTGTATGTATTGGACAAATATTCTGCCAGAGATCAAAATAATCTGTGGAATAATGTCATCTAATAATAGTACAAACCATACAAATCCAGTTGCAACCACCATTACTGAATTCCATATTTGTTTTCTATTATGGCATCTCTTATGAATGATAAAAAAGCAACGATGGAAATGATGGATATGTGCTGGACATGTGATGATATGTGCTAACAGATAATGATGTAACCAATATAAAACCTATATAACCCAAACTATTTCAAAAAGTGAAACGCTTCACACTGTCTACTTCAAGTTGACTTACCCCATTCTCTGTCCCCCCCCCACCAGGACTTGGACAAGCCCCAGGAAGAGCTCCTCCGCCACCATGCCAGCATCACTGAGCTGAAGAGGAACTTCATGCAGGCCGTCCCGGACCCCCGGCCCAGCGAGTGGGACAAGCGTCTGTCCACGCACTCTCCCTTCCGCACCGCGGGGGTTAACGGGCAGCAGGCGCCCGGTTCAGACGGGGTGAGTCCTTCCCAACGTCCACCGCTGGCCAACCACACAAGCATACAGTATATTCGATTCATGATCATCAGTTAGGGAATGGGGGGGGTATATGATATGTTGTTTCTTTATTAAATCACAGCCATGCAGTCCCCCCCCCCCCCCCCCCCCCCCCCCCCCCACCACCAAAACACCCCCCA
>OOFB01026297.1:39749-49846 GCA_900323305.1 Trachyrincus murrayi
GCACCCACCCCCCCCCCCCCCCCCCCCTGGTCGTGTCTGAGGTGTGATACCTGGTTGTTGGAGTTGACGTTGTAGAGTCCATTCAGGTTGGTCTTGTAGCAGTTCTTGTACCACCACCCCCCCATGTAGGCCCTGGCGCAGTGGAGCCCCAGGGAGTCTGGGTCCTTGTCGTGGGTAGAGAACGGGCGGCCATTGTGGTACCTCATGGAGTCACCTGATTGGTTTTTAGAAGCAGATGACGGAGTGAGATGACGGAGATGTTTTAGTGAGATGGCAGAAAAGCTTAGATTATGAAAAAACAAAACAAATTTAATCTGATTTGTAATTTACATTTTTGTAATATGTACCCATGTAACAAGTGTTTTTCCCAATGTTTATATATTAATGTATTATTTTAGATATTTTTTTTAAAACTTTTTTTTATGACCTTATTGCAATTTTTTTTTAGACACCAACGTCCTTCGACGAAAGTGTCTGTAAAGGTTTTAAATCACACCCGTGTAGTAGACTGGCCACTGTAGAAATACATTTGTTAAAATCGTCTTCTGAAACCTCCATCTTGCAACTCTCGAATGAGTTTCTCTCTGATATCTCCGTCACAAAACAGGAAACAGTTTTCTTTCTTCTTCTTTGTACTTTGAAGACTTGCGGTCTGCATCTTGTATGTGTCCTGTAACTCTTCCCATGGCTCTAAAACATCTGCTCAAGAGTGGAAACTTTGCCCACAATAATACAGATAGTTATGTTGTGCACCTGCGGTTCCTGTGTAGCCGGACAGCATGATGCTGTAATGGTGTTCCTCGGAGTCCACGGTGAAGTTGGAGTAGTGGGCGTACACCGTTTCATTCTCCGCCCGGAGCTCCACCCTCATGCCCATGGAGCCTGTCCTGGTCAGGTTGTGCAGAAGCTCGTTACCTGTTGGGAGACAATGTAGCGTGGATCTATGGATGAGGCGGACGGTGTAATGTCATGACACGGAAGGTTTGGAGCCCCAGACATACCGAGCCAGAACTCTTGACTGACGTTTCCAAAGCCCACGCTGTACTCCATCCAGGTCCTGTAGAAATCTGTGCTTCCGTTCATCCTCCTCTGGAACACCTGTGATAACAGACCAAAGGGTCTGCTGATCAGTTGCTCCTGGTTGTACCTACGGCAAAGCTTAAGCTCAGGGGATATCGCGCTTTTTCAGTTGTAGCCCCCAGACTCTGGAACGAGCTGCCTCTACAGGTTAGGCTGGCCCCTACATTGTCTGTTTTTAAATCTCGCCTCAAAACACATTTGTACTCCTTGGCTTTTAACTCAGTATGAGAGTTGCATTTTTCTTTTTGTTTGGTCTTGTTGCTTTTATATTACAGTCATTCTGTCTCTTAAACTGGTCCTTGTGTTTTATTGTGTTTTAAGTTTTTTACGATTGATTGATTGTACAGCACTTTGGTCAACTGTGTTGTTTTAAATGTGCTTTATAAAAAATGTTGGATTGGATTGGATTGGATGAGCAGACCCTTCTCCTACCATGATCTTTCAGATTTAGAGAGAGCCTCACCGTCCACCCGCCACCATCGGTCTCCATGTCACAGTAGACCGAGTAGGCTCCTCCTTCCTTCCCGTTGGGGTAGATGTCCACCTCTCCGGACTGCAGAGCGCCGTTCAGAAGCTCCTCAGAGCAGTCCGTTGGACAAGGAAAACGCTTTCCTGAGACAGTCAAAAACGATGTAAGTTGAGGCGTCCTCACAGTTGCATTCATATTAAGTCATTTAGCAGGTGAGGCTACAACTACAAATATGACCTGTTAGTCGGGGAAGAAATGTGTTTCATTTAGTAGTTTTATTGAGGCAATGGAAGAGTCCAAATGTTGTTATTGCCTTGGCTGCCGCTGTGCCGGCCATGACAGTCTTCACAACTGGTTTAGACCGAGTGAGACGGATGTTGCCTCAGGACAGTTCACTGTATTACCTGTTACAAACTCTGTGGTAACAATGGATGTGTACTGCCCATCTCTTTCCCCTTGCACCAAGACCATGTAGCGTGTCATAGGCAACAGCCTAGTGAGCCTATACTCTGTGATGGTGTGGTCCAAGATCACCTCCTGAAACACACACACAATCCTTCCATTAGGCTGTGTTGACATGCGAGGTGGATATTGGTGCGTGACAGGAGTGTCCCGCCTTGCTCTCCTCTCCTACGACACGGTAGGTCATCCAATAGCTGTGTCTCACCTTGCTCTCCTCTCCTACGACACAGTAGGTAATCCTGTAACGTTGGTAGGAGACGCTGGGCGCTTTCCAGGTGATCAAAGCAAAACGCGGGCCTACCACACTGGCCTTCACCTCTGTGGAGCACAATATAATATAAATATATAATATAATATATAACATAATATATAACATAATATAATATATAATATAATATATAACATCATATATAACATCATATATAATATAATATATAACATAATATAATATACATATAACATAATATAATATATAACACCATATATAATATAATATATAACATATAATATCATATAATATATAATAATACCATATATAATATATCGTAAAATGTATAATATTATTTATAATAGCATATATATCATATATCATATATATAATATATTATATAATATATTATATAATTATAATACACAATATAATACAGTTACAATATAATTATAATACACAATATAGTAAAGTTATGACATGTATTATATGGGACACCATTTAGCCCTTCTTACTGCTAGCGGTGGTGAATGCGGTGGAGACGGCTGGGCTCTGGAGACTGTTCTTCTGGCTCAGGGCTTTCACTGTGTACACAGTCCCTCTCTGCAGCGCCCTCAGCTGGTGCTCCATGGCACTGCCAGAGACCATCACAGTCACTGTTACATTAGGGACTGGTGGGAGAAAAGAACAATCAATCACACAAATCACAAAATGACAACGCAAACAAACAAGCACATGTTCTTGGGTTTAAATCTGTATTCTTTGAATTATCACTATACTCACTCTTTGCCGACTCGTAGCTGATAATAAACCGATCCACTTTTCCCAGGCTGGGTGTCCACTGTAGCAGAGCTCTGGTGTCGGTCACGTTGACAGCTCTGAAATGCACTGGAGGGGCGGGAACTGCAAATAGAAGATTATGAATAGTGTCAATTCATCGTTCTGAAAGACCAAGACATACACAAACAAATCATCATAGTAGGCTTATGGTACCAGGCAGGGGTATACTATGTCTGGTCCAGGAACTTATGGTGCCAGGCAATGGTATACTATGTCTGATACAGGAGCCTATGGTACCAGGCAAGGGTATACTATGTCTGGTACAGGAGCCTATGGTACCAGGCAAGGGTATACTATGTCTGGTACAGGAGCAAGTTGAGTCAGCTTGTGTACCAGTGGTGATGAAGGATGTGAGGGCATCACTCTGGGCTTTTCCTTGTGTGGTTGTTATGGTGATGATGTATGAGGTCCCTGCACCCAGCTGGGATAGAACCACATGAGACCGCTGGGACTCGACTGTCTCAAAGCTGCTTTCGCCTGGCAAGACAATATGCACACAGAACCCTTCAATAATATATATATATATATATATATATATGTATTAATATATATGAGTAGTCAACAACGAGGGTATAAAGGGTTTTTAAATAAAGTTAGGTAATATTGTATGAAGCAACAACTTGACCAAACCTGTAATAAAGTTGGTGTATGTGACCCTGAAGCCAGTGCATGTGCCGTTTGGTTTGGACCAAGACACAGTGACAGAAGACTCTGTCACGTTGCTGAATACCAGCTCCGTCGCTGGCTCTGGACCTGGTAAAAGGCAAAACAAATGCATGTTTACATGTTTCTTTGTTCGTTTATTTATACAACCCATGATGAAGCCATTTACCTGTAGTTATAGATATTCTGTGGATGTTGGACCTTCTCCCAGAGGCTGTACCAAACACCTGCAGGAAGTAGCGTGTGTTTGCCTGGAGGTGGCCAAACTCCACCGAACGTACGTTCCCAGGAAGAACCATGGAGACTCTCTGCTCCTCTGCTTTCCCTCTTGAACCGGTGGCTTTAGCTGAAGAAGCCGCTACGTCTGTGCTTTCCCTCAGCGTCTGCACTGCTGTCGTGTTCTTTGCGGCTGTTGTTGCCATGTCATCACCGTCCAGATTTCTGTCCACTGCCACCTGCTCTACCGTTCCCGCAGCCTCGATCCTCTGCTCTCTCCTGATCACAGTAAAGTTCTTGAACATCCCTGGCGGAGCAGACCATGTTAGAGTAAAGCTGTAAGAGGACACGTTGGAGACCTTCACAGAACCTAGGCCTCCTCCTCCCGATCTCCTGGTTGTGTGTTGTTGTGTTGTTGTGTCCCCAGCTAACTGGATGACTGTCTCTTTCTGATGCACTTTAGCTGATGACTCTCCGTTTTCTACACTGGTCACATTCACTAAATACTGGCTCTTCAATGTACCCTTTGCTTTCCCAGAACCAATCTTGCTTGTTTGAGTGTTTCCAACCTTTTCATCACTGTTTGACTTGATTAGCACTGTGTGGTTGGCCGTGGGCTTGTCTTTGGCGCCCAGTGTGGCGTTAGTTGTAGCAGACTTTGTAACCGCCAACTGATGATGTTCAACTGGAGTGTCTTTGGTTGACTTTGAATTAGCAGACTGATTGACTGTCACAACTGAGGTTGGGAACTTATCTTTGGTTGTCGTTGTTGCACCACTAACTGTGGTAGGCTTTGTTTGTCTTGACTGAGTAGTCCTGACCACTGTTAGGATGGTCTTTTCTGTGTTTGACTTCAAATCGTTTGATGTTTTAACTGAAGTCTTCTGATTGACTGTTTGCTTGTCTTTGCCTGCTGTGGTACCACTGGTTGTCACCGTTTTGGATGCTGTCAAGAGCACTGCAATGGCAGGCTTAGCATCACTTGAATGTGTTTTAACTGAAGTTATCTGATCGACTGCAGATACTTGCTTGTCTTTGCCTATTGTGTTACCACCAGTGACTGTTTGTGTTCCTGTGGAGAGCACTGTTTTAGCCACTGTAATGGCAGGCTTAACATCACTTGAAAGTGTTTTAACTGAAGTCGTCTGATTGGCTGAAGTTGTGTGCTTGTCTTTGCCTGCTGTGGTACCACTGGTTGTCACCGTTTTGGATGCTGTCAAGAGCACTGCAATGGCAGGCTTAGCATCACTTGAATGTGTTTTAACTGAAGTTATCTCATCGACTGCAGATGCTTGCTTGTCTTTGCCTATTGTGTTACCACCAGTGACTGTTTGTGTTCCTGTGGAGAGCGCTGTTTTAGCCACTGTAATGGCAGGCTTAACATCACTTGAAAGTGTTTTAACTGAAGTCGTCTGATTGGCTGAAGTTGTGTGCTTGTCTCTGCCTGCTGTTGTACCACCAGTGACTCGTTTTGTCACTATAGGGAGCACTGTCTTAGCCACTATGATGGCAGGCTTCTCTGTGATAGTCTTACCATCGCTTGAAGGTGCTTTAACAGAAGTCGAATGATTGGCTGAAGTTGCTTGCTTGTCTTTCCTTAAAATGGCTTTCCCAGAAATAATGTTGCTTGTTGGAGTCTTTGTGTTGTCAACAGTTTGCACCACATTTGATGCGTTTACACTCCCGGTTTTTACCTTTTTAATCAGCGTATGGGCAGATGATTGGGTGACATCTTTCTCAGCCAGTGTGGACGGATGTAAAGAGTTCTTCCTGTTAGATGTTTCCATGGCCTTGGTCGGAATGGTCAGAACCTTGGCAGTACCATTGGTCACTTTCATGACACCCAGGGTGTAATTTCTTTGTGGCTGGTCTTGCAGCTGGCCAGAGTTAGCATGCGCTTTAGCCACGGCCCTTTCTTTCATAACCACCTGTTTGGCTTCAGATTTGGGGGCAAGTTCTTTGCCGGTCAGGATTGCAGTTCTTCCTTTGCGGGCCTCCTCTTGCTTTTTCCCCTTGTGTTTCAGCAGAACCTGACCCACGGTTGGCTGACCGGTCTTTCTGGTGCTCGCAGAGTCTTTGATATTTGTTTTAGCAGCTGTAGTCTCTTGTCTTGCTTGGGTTTTAACTGTGCTTACCTTCACAGGTATGGCCAGGGTTAGGGTCTGGTCTTTCTTCTGAGAGATTGTTTGCTCTGCCTTTGTGTTCTTGTCTTGAGCGATCTTCACGGTCACTGTCTCTACGTTCATCTTGAGCTTCCCTTTGTCACCTTCTGAAATTGAAGAAAAGTGACTGAGATCGAGGAACGCATGAACATTTTTCATTGTGATTACATTAAAAAACAAATATTTCACAGTTTTATTATGTGGCAATGCCAGCTACGGACTCACTTGTTTCACAGTTGACTCCAGGTGCACACCTACTGCAGTCCGGGCCTAGGAACCCCACCAAACACACACATCTCCCCATCTCACATTTACCATTTTCATTACATTCATTTGGACAGTTCCCTGGATGGAAAGAAAATAAGAGCCACTGCACATGAGTATTTAAAGTGACAATGTGTAACATTTGCGCCTCGACAGAATTTAAAAAACAACAAAAACATTACAACCTCTTTTTGTCTCCCACTTGCTGCGGGTGTCTTAACGCGTCCCCATTCACTCAATAACAACCAGCAGCCAAAGCCAAAGTAGAGTCATGTCAAACCTCAAATTCGGCAATATGCACTGAGGTATTTTTACAGCTGAAGGCACTGGGCTTGTAGTTAGCTCCAGCAAGGGAAGCGTGCAACTAGTGCCGTGTGGTAGGGTACGCTATGGTGTCTCGTTTTATACTCCTCTACAGAGGGCAAGCACGCCCCCTAGAGTAACTTACAAGTAAAGTAAACAACATTTTACTCTTTTTGAGAACTTTTAAAATATATCAGGTATAGGGTGAAACTGAATTCATGGGATTGTTGCTATTTGTAGCTGTCAGCATGTACTACGGATATATCTCGATCATTTTACTTTAAAAATCATAAATATATTAGTCAATCACTTTTACTTTTAAAGAGAACACATGTTCTCTTTCATAACAACATTCATAAAGAAACTGAGTGTTAAAAATGATTCAATCCATACATTGAGCTTTCATAGCGGTCATCTCCTTCTCCAGTCGGTCCAGACGTGCCTTCAGTACCTCCATCTCGGCCTGGCAGCTCTCAGCGCATCCTGCAGGCACCAGGCTTATTTTATGGGTCACCACCAGGGGAGAGCCAGACTTCAGCTTAAGTTCTTGCTCCGTAGTGTGGCTGGATTCGCAACTCTCACTTATCACTATATTTATTGGTTGCGTAGAGGCTGGCTTCTCCGCGTCCTTCGCTCCGCTGGTCACGGCAGGGGCTTTGACGGCCTGGGTGTTATTGACGGAGGCTGTGTGTTTGTCTTTGGTGGCTACGTTATCACTTGCTGTTTTCGCAGGTTTTGTTGACGGGGCGGTCTGGACTGCTTTGAGATCAGGTTTGACTTTGTTGGCCTTCGCATCGTTGTTTGTCTGTGATTTGATTAGTGCTGTGTCGTTGGCCGCGGTTGTGGGCTTGTCTTTGGTGGTCAGTGTGGCGTTAGCGGTAGCAGACTTGTCTTTGGTCGACCTTGCATTGCTGGTTGAAGTCTGATTGACTGAGGCTGAGAGCTTGTGTTTGGCGATCGTTGTTGTGCCACCACTAACTGTTGTAGGCTTTGTTTGTTTGGTCGTCTGATTGACTGAAGTCGTCTGCTTGTCGGCTGTTTTAGCCACTGTCATGGCAGGCTTCTCTGTGACAGTCTCACTTGAAGGTGTGGGCGTCGACTGAATTCTCTGTATGGCAGTTGGGCCAGACTTGCCAATTGCAGATTTGATCGAAACAGTTTGATTTGTTGAAGCTGTAAGCTTGTCTTTAGCTGTTTTGGCGGCAATATCTGTGACAGCAGTAACAATTTTGTTTTTAATAACTTTGACGTCACTAGTGGGAGGAGTTTTAACAATGAAAGTCTTATTAATGGTGTGCTTGTCCTTAATGGTGCCTGTTGGTGTCTTTGGGGATGTTGACAGAGTTACTGTGGAAGCTTTCTTCATTTTCATGCTCTTTGTCCCGTTGACCGACAGAGGTTTTTGCTTGACCGTCAAGGGGGTCAGAATCGTTTGATTAGCTGCATTTGGCTTTGGGGTGGGTGGAAAGTTCTGTTTGGCAAGAGCAGGAAAGGTTTTCAGGATAGAAGGGGTGAGAATGGCATCAGATTTGATCGTGTCACTTCCTGTGGAGTTTCTCTTTTCATTGGCTGTGGTCTGACGGGCGGGGACTGAAGTGATGAGGAGGACAAGGCAGAGAGCGAACAGCATTTTGACCCAGCAGCAGAAATCCCCTGGCGGTTGTGTATGTTCTAAATAAAATAACAAATTTCTTCCGGTATATTTCCTCTATATTACAGTGACCGGGAGTCTTTCCTAGAAGAAAATAAATAAATAAAGAAAGAAAAGACAAACTCAGTGTCAGTTGAAATTCTCTGCCATAGCAGAAGGTTTCATTTCAGAAAAGTTTATTTTTTGTGAACCACCCAGCTTCAGGCGTATATAGAGGCCCCATTCACTACGGACTATACTGACCACCTGCACTACCACACCACACCACATATCTCCTACCTAACCCTAACCCTACTACCACACCACTACATCTCAGCAGATCCACTAATAGCTATCAAATCCTCCACAACCCTCCTAACCCTACTAACCTGAACCATGCTAACCCTACTAACCCTAACCCTGCTAACCCTAACCCTACTAACCCTAACCCTACTACAACACCACACCACTACATCTCAGCAGATCCACTAATGGCTATCAAATCCTCCACAACCCTCCTAACCCTAACCCTACTAACCCTAACCCAAAACCTCCAAATCCTCCTTCACTGTTCCCTGACTACATCTCAGCAGATTCATGGGTAACGCCCAGCTTAATGGCAGTGGTTTAGACAGAAGGTAAGCATCAGCAAATCTATTTATCCTCTTTATAATTAACTAAATTAATGAACTAAATGTGTTTAGGGCAACTAAGCACAATGTTATTTTCACTTAAACACCAAGTTACATTCATTGCCCATAGAATGTTAGACACAGAATGCTAGACACATACACCTAGTGTGTTTCCAAAAACTACAACTGTGCATCGATTCACTAGCGATATTAAACGGGTTAGTCTTGCCACAGTAAAGGAAATCTCCATAAAGTGGAGGTTTGAGCTGAGCAGGAAGGAAAGGAGTGAGGCCTGACAGAGCTGCACTGTATAGCACACTGTGTGTCTTTCACCATACCCATGTTACATAACCACATTCACACGTCCACGCTTGGTAGTAAATCAGTTGAAGAGGCTTGATACTCCTATACTACTGTACTACGATACTACCTACACTATATTGTATATTGATACTACTACTATAAGATCCCAACGGGTATGTTTAAAATGCCAAGATGGGATGAATAGATTGGATTGATGAGCAAAATTATGTCTGGATCGTCACAATAGCAGGAAAACATTTTCAATAATTAATTCATTTGTTCTTTCATTTAAGAATATTACTGCTTGTAGAATAGTAGGATGGTTGCTGTTCATGCATGTACATACATTAAACATAACCTTAACCTTTTCAATTAAATCATTGAAATATAATTTTGGTGCTTATTTAAACCCAACATTTAGCAAGTATATTATATGTAGTTTACTTCAATTAAGTTATTCAATTCTATTCAATTCATTATTCTTAATGGCAATCACTGAACATATTAATTTCAATCTGTGCCCGATCAAATGTATTGGACATGACAAAATGCACATACACATTGAAATACAGTACAGTACCGGTACCACAGTAATACCACAAACATGCATCAGATAAGTTGGATAACCTACCAGGACAGTGAATTGGCTCTTAACTTTCTGTCTGTTCATCTGCTGCTCCCTCCATCTGATTGGTAAAGCTCTCTGAGACTCGTTGGGTTGATGAGGAGGAGGAAAGAGAAGCACCACTATGAAGGAGGAGAGCCTTAACATGTGCTGCTACTTAAGAACCCCTGCATCACCTCCCCCATCACCTCCACATACCCCCCCCCCCCCCCCCCCCCCCCCCCCCCCCCCCCCCCCCCC
>OOFB01026303.1:4447-20264 GCA_900323305.1 Trachyrincus murrayi
AAATCAAATGAGAAAAATATTTTATTTATAAATATTCTATTTTATTTTATATATATGTTTCCATACACATTTGTAATCTGCTATCTGTCTGTCTCTCTGTCTGTCTGTCTGTCTGTCTCTCTCTCTCCCTCTCTCTCTCTCTCCTCTCTCTCTCTCTGTCTCTCTCTCTCTCTGTCTCTCTCTCTCTCCCTCTCTCTCTCTCTCTCGCTCTCTCTCTCCCTCTCTCTCTCTGTTTCAGAAAGTCTCCTGGAGGTTTGACCTCGGGGGGTCTGGGTGTCGGTAAGTTGATGCTGAAGACGGGTCCTCCTCGACGGGTCAACGTGGGGACCCGCCCCCCCACCTCCCTGGGAGCAGAGATGCTGCTCAACGGAAGCTGAGAAGACACGCAGACCACAGAGTCTTAGTCCTTCAACGGTCTGTCTGCCTCACTGAAACAGGGTTACAACATCACGTTTCTTTAGTTTTGTTGATCTAAATGTGAAGGGCCGGTGGGCTGTGGCGCTCCTGGGTCTATTCACTTATAAAGAACCCAAGAGATGATTGACAGGAGTGACGAGGTGTTTACATTCACCCCCTGACCTTCCTTATCTGTTGTTATTATCATGTTGTTTTACAACCCCCCCCCCAAACCTCCATGATTACATTTTGATTACGTCTATTCTTGTCAAACAGGGGTGTTGCTGTGGTTTTATGTTTCAACTCGTGTACGTACGCTACGTTTAAAGTCGTTTTTACTCCATCTTGTTCTGCTTGTCTGTTGCGTGTGCTCACAAGCCCTTTTCATCTCACCACACAGAGAAGTAGTTTCTGCTTGTGGGGACATCTGCTTCAGACACACAAGGCGGTGTTAGGGTTAGGGTTAGGGTCAAATGAGCCCGTAAACCCACGACCTCCCAAACCACAGCACGCCACACCGGAGCGCTGTTAGAAGCACCTGACACACTCTGTCATCTAGGTTAGATATTACAACATGATTTGTACATCAAATACCTTAAGTAAATATCTTAAGTAATCCTGAGATAATACGGTTGGAACGTATGTGTGACTATACAGTGATTACTCTGTAATCCGTGTTTCTTCTTTAACCTGTGTGTTATACGATATTATTTAACGAAGCCGTTCGTAGATCTGCATGATGTTCTTCACACACTATGGCGACTCGCACTTTAACCCGTGGTGACACACACACACACATGTGTGCACTACAGTGTGTGTTGTGGGTCTTCACTCCGTAGTGGCCTTTAATTCACTGCTAATGTGGTTAAAATGTTACGGTACAAATTTCACTTCGGTCCAAAGTTTCTGACAACCAATCTCGCTCTTGTGGTGCATTATAGCTTGTAGTGGCAGGTTATCAATATTAGAAAATCACTTTAATTGAGGGCCATGGCGTCTCCTCTGCACTGCAATGCCACACGTTACACGTTACACCTGTTCACTGGCGGTTACACCCGTTCACTGGCGGGTTACACCCGTTAACTGGCGGTTACATCCGTTCACTGGCGGTTACACCCGTTCACTGGCGGGTTACACCCGTTAACTGGCGGTTACACCCATTCACTGGCGGGTTACACCCGTTCACTGGTGGTTACACATCAGCCAGCGGTATCTTCTTGTGTTTAATGCACCAAACTAAAGCCTTGTTGTGTTTTCCGTCGGTTCCATGCAGTATTTTGTTTGATATTTTGAAAGTTTGCCAACTTCTATGAAGTTTTTTTGTCAGTGTATTTTGTATTAGGAGCTGTTGTTGTTGTTGTGTTTATGTTTACGGTGTTAACCTGTAATCAGACAGATGTTGTTGCTGCAAAAAGCCTGTACACAGATTTAGCATTTTGTAAATGTTCTGAAAACTGTCTGGCGGTAAGTTGCCTCTAGTGTTGTCAGGTTGTTTAATAAGCAGCATCTGGAACCGTTAACTCAGAAGATCCTTGGGCTTATTAGAATATACTTACTGTTACAATATACAGTATACTGTTACAGTATACTGTTAGAGTATATTCAAGCAGCTCGGCATTAAGCAGAAACTATTCCGGCATGTTGTTTTTGAAGGAGGCAAACATGGAAAAGATTCAAAGATCTTTTGTTTAGACACAGGGGAAAGCAAGAGTTACTTGTTGTTGTTGTTGTTGTTGTTGTTGGGGTGAAGGGTTAATATCGGTTGGGTCTGTTTTCTCAGCTGTGGATTGTGCTGAAGGCCGTTCATTGAACCCAGATACGTGCTGAAGTATTACAACTCCCTGCATCTGTTTACAACTTCACGTCTGAAGTCATGTCGTGTAAGTGCCATGCTAATTACAGTACAGTCAATCCATCCCTGCAATATAACATTTCGTTTTTCAACATAAAATAGGAAAGGGGAAAAGACTATTTGTTAGAGAGAAAAACTACATGCGTGTTGTAGTTTTCTTTTTGTTCCACTAGAGGGGGGTAGATCCCCGTCTGTCTGTTCTCAGGGAAACTTCACTAAACACTCGTTGTGGATCTGATATGGCTGTCATGCTGACAAGTATTTACATGGATGGCGTAGTTTGTGATGTCAACGACATTACTTGCAAATGTTTGTTTTGCTAGTATTTCTTTTCATTTCTTGATTGACATAAGCTTTGTTGGTATTATTATTATTATTATTATTATTATTATTAATATCATTATCCGCACCCAAGAAGACTGGGTATGATGTACTTAATGTTTTGAATTACTTTTGAAAAAGGTATATTTTCCCATTTCCTTTGTACGTGTCTGTCGGACACTGATGCGTTCACGTAACGTGTGATTGCTTCCCACTCCATCACTGCCCATGGTAACCGAGTGACCCCCCCCAACATCCTGGCTCATGCATGCAATATATTCCTATCTGTTACGGCCAAGGATGAAGTGTTTCTGTAGTTGTGATACAACCCAGTGCTGTAAGAGTTCTGCACATGCCCACTGTGTGGCCAGGCCAACTGTCGTAGTTGGTCTGCAGCATTTTACATGTTTGCGAAAAATATAATTGACAATAGAAATTATATTATTATTATTATATTATTATTATTATTATTATCATTATGGTTATTATTATGATTATTATTATGGTTATTATTATTTGAATATCATTATTATTATTATTATTAGTATTATTATTATGGCTATGATTATTATTATTATTATTATTACGTTTTCGTGGAATTTTGTTGCAGGTATTCTTAGTGTGCTTTTATTTTAGAAATTTGAAAGTTTATCAAAGTTGTTTTAATATTTTTACCAGCCAAAAGTATTAGATATATAGTAAAAAAAAAGCCTGTTTGTTAAGTATGAACCTTAAGATGGAATGGAAGTCATCTTTCTTTTACTATTAATGTCTGTTATTAGACATTTCCTTTGAAAATCTATTGTTGGATTGAAATGCACATGAACTATGAAGAGATGGGACACACCACATCGTTGGATGGGTTAACCCTAACCCTAACCCTACACAGAGCGTAGATAATCACTTGCAACAACCTGTGACAACCAGCACTCTCTAAAAAAGGGTTCAGCTAAAAGGGACGTCGAGTAATATGTCAGATTGAGGACACATCAACCCCCTGAGGATCGTATTAAAGATGTAATAATAATACTGTTATGTATTCCATTTATTTCCTCGGAAATACCACAATGTGAAGAGGTCTGTGTTTTGCTTACTGTAGGACAGGAATAGACCCATGATGACGATCGATGTACTCTATGAAGATATTTCTACAAATGTTTAATGTTGATAAATGATTATTATACTGTATTTTTCTGGTTGGTTCGGCTGTTTTGCACTTATTCACAAGCAGGTTGCCTCCAGCAGCGATCTGTTGCTCTGTTAAACAGCACTAGACCAACAGCATGCTTCATTAAAGACAAATAAAACAAGACATATTGTGGTGTTTGTGTTTTAGTTCAACATCTCTCCCCCTCATCACAATCACACCTCACTGAGTTTCATCGAGTTTTCCAGAGGCGTTCGCTGGACTGCACACACACGCACACACACACACACACACACACACACACACACACACACACACTAGCACCTATTAGTAAACAGACAGACTAAATGTAAAAATAAATGTTAAGTAAATAAATTCTACACAGGAGTTGAAAAGTGTTCAAATGTCTGATTTATAGACATTTGAAAAGTCCCACTCTGAGAACAGCCATGTTCTCATATATATATATATATATCATGTTCTCATATCTATATGAGAACAGCCATGTTCTCATATATATATATATATATATATCATGTTCTCATATATATATGAGAACAGCCATGTTCTCATATATATATCATGTTCTGATATATATATATATATCATGTTCTCGTATATATAAATCATGTTCTCATATATAAATCATGTTCTGATATATATATCATGTTCTCATATATCTCATAATAGTTTTCATACCACAGCTGCCACTCAACTTGACATTATGGGCGTGGCTATTAGCCAACTGCGTTTCTGAGTGGAGGCTGTAAAACTCAAACCAATAGACTACACTGTTACTCTCTACAATCATCGTCATCGTCAACGTCACCCCTAACTCGTGGGGTAAAGTCTAATGCAGGGATTGTCTCTCATCCTCGTGTAACGTGTAACGGATTGTCTCTCATCCTCGTGTAACGGATTGTCTCATCCTCGTGTAACGTGTAACGGATTGTCACGTGTAACGCGCCCTTCCTGCTGCGCGGAAGAGGGCGCCGCACGGCGCATGCGCGGCGTCAGGTGGTCGGCTGTGTTTACTGGTCGGCTGGACGCTGCGGGGGTCGCCGGAGAGAACAATGTCGTCCCAGCCGCCTGTGAGCTAACTACCGCGGTGTGCACGGTAAGGACGTTGATCCACGACACGCTTCTTTAGTCGTCAAGTGTCAGGCTAGCTCCAGGCTAGCTCCTGGCTACTCCAGGCTAGCCCGGTCCCGGCTACTCCAGGCTAGCTCCGGGCTAGCTCCCGGCTAGCTCCAGGACAGGTGATTGTTGACGGCCTGGTTGTTGCTTCCAGTCTTCAGGTCGATATTCTCTGTATGCTCGTTTAGTTTCGTGGGAATCAAACCGTCTTGAGGCTTCAGGGATGCTTAATGTCCCCTGGCTCCTCATGTCGGACTGACCAGAAGGACCCTGATGGAGACGTCAGTTCATGTGTTCATCCTGGACACCTTAACGTTTCATATCCGACCTGAAGGCTCTTCTTGTGTTCATGTGTTCATCCTGGACACCTTAACGTTTCATATCCGACCTGAAGGCTCTTGTGTTCATGTGTTCACTTGAAAAGCTTTTATTTTGGTACCCAAAATAAAAGTACCCATGCATGGTCTCATTCTGAAAGTATTCAGCCACGGAAGTGTTGTTAATGTGTATAAGTCTAGCTATTGTGCACTGAGATCTTTATGATCCTATATATATATATATATTTGCATTCTGCATGGCCCCTCTCTCAATAGCAGGCTATGTAACACACTCAGTATTTCATATGATGTCCAGCCGACATGTGTTATGCATATACTTTATATTCACAACAATTAACATTTAATAATAGACGTATACGTTCTTAGGCCTTCATTTACAACGCCGTTTTATAGCATTTCTCAAAGAGACTGACCTTCTTTTGAAATCATGAACACTTGTTAAGCTAAATTAACTGTACAGTTGAGCCCTTCCATTGACTGTTTAATATTTTCAGCGACTCAACTAAACCCCCGCCCAAGTTTAACCCTGGCCAGGCCCTGTGTTTTCAACTCTATTATAACATCAACCAACCAATCGAATCTCAAATTCTTGGACACGTTCAGATACAAGTTAGGATTTTCGTTCTAGGCCTACACCTACACTAACTGATCAGGCACACTTATCTACTAGCCTGTTTCATTTGTCCTTCAGAACCGCATGCATTTGTTAGGGCATGAATTCTGCAACGAGAGGCTGGCTGCATCGTGCATGTTGAATGTTGTACCGTGTTGACAAGATTGTGTCATAGACTTCTACCCAATAGGAAACCCAGTAGGGCTGACTTCCTGGGACTGTTGCTGTCCTGTCGCTGGGACCACATGCCCTCCTTGTGATGCGGTGCATTGTCATGCTGGACGTGTCCAAACGCTTGTGGGTAAACCGAAGTCAGCTCCTAGTGATGCCCCTGTGTCTTCTGCCGTCACTTACTGGGTGTTTTCTTTTGATGACATCAGCACCCAACGTGGTCTTGCATGTCTGCGATGGAAGAGTGCGTTTTCACACCTTTTTACAAAGTTATTTTCTTGATTTGTGTGTGCAGAACAATTTAGCACCACCAGCGGCTGTGCTGTTGTCTGCACATTGTGCAGACAACTAGCACTACACGCTAGCAGAGAAGGTTTTAAACCATTATGGTATTGTATCAGTTACCAGTTGGGTCTTTCAAATCATATCAATGCCCATACTGTAGCTAAAGGATGGGGGGAGAAATCAATTCATGTGAGTATCGCGATTCTTTGCTTCTGCAATACTTCTATCAACAAATAAATCATTTGTTGCATTCATGAGAGTTGTGTTAGCATAATTAATGCACAAAAAAATGCATGAAACGATAAGATTTGAAGGTATTGCAGTACTCTGTTGTATTGAAGACACTGGGGGCATACGTATGTCTTTCAATGATAACTTGCAAAGAGAACAATGGGATGACTATGTTGGGCCATCGGTTCGTTAAAGAGACAGTCTGTTATATGTTATGTTTAGGTTATCTATTCAATTATTAGGCGCCTGAGAAAGATGCAGTGGCTCCTCCGATAGGCCAACTGGGTGCAGGATTATTTGTACTTTTTAACTGCAGGCATCCAGCGACTACACAACAATGACACAATGGGAAGGAGGGAGTGTTTTGATTCGTACAATGCATGACTTGCTTGCCCAATCCTCCACCTCCTCCCTCTCTTCCTCCTCCCTCTCTTTCGCCACTCCGTCTCCTTTTGTGCGGCACCTCGTGACTCAGCTCTAGGAAGTCCCTCCACCTCGGACTCCCTGGGCTTCCTGACTGTTTGTGTTATCTGTTGTGTTATCTGTTGTGTTATCTGTGCCTGGTACCAGTGTGATGCCAGGGGAAGGGCCTGCGAGGTGCAGGCAGGGCCAGGGCTCAGCTGGACCAGGGAAGGGAGGGGTGATGATATTTAAGGATAACTTGGCTGCTTGTCAACCTTATCTCTATCACAAGTAGCGGGGAGATCTGGTGCAGGCGACACAGAGGAACGGTAAACATTGTTCAACTTGCATGAACTACCCACATTGAAATGATAGGAAGCGGCAAAGTTCCCTTTAAAGAGATGTGCATGGGCTTCTGTGTGCACAATTTCATGCGTGGATTTTTACAAAAGGATATTCAATTAAAATGTATTGGTTTTTTCTGACGGTGTCTGGCAGACCGTGAAGCTATCACGACGTGCCCATATTTCTAAACGCTGAACGCCATAGAAATGCATTTATGTTGCAGATCAGCTGTTGATCTTTATCTTGCGTGAAGAACCAATAGGAGTTGCGTGTGTAGCCTAGTATTATCCCGATATCCTTTTTGCCATCACTATAGAGTGGCCTTGTTGCCATAGTGACATTCACAGCTACAAGGCTTTATAGTTTCTCTTCTTACAGTCGGTGAGAGTATTTCTAAACGTGGCAGAAAGCATGCAGTTTATCATTTATCATCATTCATAGTAAGAACATGGTCCAGAAGACATGTAAGGCATTTTAATACAATGTTCATTTGTCTGTTTTCTGCTCCAGTGCCCCGTTGTCCTCCAGAGTGTTGACTGTAGCTGTGATAAACAAACACACCTGACTTCACTTCTTTTCATTACACAACCGTTAAAGAAAGGGCTTCATGTCCTTCAGCTGCTTTATCCATTAACACGGATATGGGCATCTGTGACCCTATGAGCTCTTTCCTTACATGATCCACACCCTGATATTAATGGACGTGTTCTTTCAAATCAATAGTTTCAAACGTTCAGGTAGTTCATGATGACAGGACGTACTGGATGTACCGGTAGTCATTTTGCCAGATGGTACAGTGGATAGATTGATTTGGCTCAGCGTTCTGGCAGAGAGTAAAAAAAAAAAAACTTGCAAAACACAAAGACTTTGCTCAACTAGTGTCTCAATAGGTGTGTCCATTACCCGTCTAGCCTCCGTGAATACGTGACACGTTTCATCTGTATTGCTCAATCAAGGAAACCACACATTCCTAGCTTGAACTGCTTGCTTCAGGACACAGTGGTCCCCGCTGAAAGCTTTTAAAAGGTGACCCCGCTGCTCACGCCCTGCAGTCTGCACTTCCCTTCGCCTTGCCTTTCAAACAGCGGCTCGGCCACGCGGGTGTAAAACAACACCCCACCACTTCCACTCTGGATGGACACTTTGTCCCGGTCTGGATGGACACTTTGTCCCGGTCTGGATGGACACTTGGTCCCTCGGTTTGCTTGGTGGGAGCTGAGCAGGCAGCTCAGGCAAACCAATCCTACGTTGTTCACCTGTTCTCCCCGGCCTTCCTTCTTACAGTGTGTTCCTTAGAGGATGTAAGTACACCGCGTGTTGTACAGAATCAGACACTCAGGCTTTTGTATGCATGGTCCATTTGTTCTGTTTGTCTTCATCATGGGCAGTGCATAGAGAAGAGGCTTCAATGGTGGAGGGCATCGGTGAAACCCGAGATAAGAGACTGGGGATAGCGGGGAAGTAGGGGGTAAACGAGTGGAAAAGATGTCAAGGATAAGCAGTAGACGAGGATGGGGGGAGACACCCAGCGAGAGAGGGAGCAGGGGGGGAGAGAGGGAGCAGGGGGGGAGAGAGACATCCAGAAATAGCTTGTTATGGTCCCTCTGCCAGAAGCCTGTCACTGCCCTCCCGCTGTTCCTCCGTTCAGATCCCTAGAAGCTTCTATTCCAACATGCATGATACAGGCTGCCAAACCACACATGTACTTGCTAATTGTTATTACGCTGTCTCGCCGGTTTTTCTAAACTCTGAGACCTCTTGGGCCTGATTCATTTATTCGTCCTTCTTCCTTCTCCCAGCATGTTTAGCATTCCAGGTCTAATTGCTGGCTTTTTAATGAGGTGATTGCTGGTTCCCTGTTTCAGTTTTCTGTTGTAACTAATAGTCGTTTGAGAAGCAAGCATCTGAAAGTTATTTCACATTAAGCAATGAAAACGCTCACATGAAATTGCAAACTGAAAAAAAATACATTCAATTAAAATTAAAATCAATAAAAAATGGATGAAGTAATTCAGCGTCGGTATTTAGCATTTCCCTACTTTCCATTTGGTCTTTCTCTTCCTGGGTCTCTTGACCAGAAAGAGAAGCTGACAATATGTGTCCAGTATATACTACCCTACATTATTTATTCGGGCCTAGTTGTTTGTTGGAGTTATTGTTATGCAAAATTGGAGGTAGCCGAGCGCAGCACATGGTACTGTCATGTGATCACGGTCTCTTGTTTGGGCTCATTTTCATACGGTTGCTTTGCGTATTGCTTCTCCTCGTGCTGTCGTTCCAGGCAATGCGCTAGAGACTCACAGGGAAAAAGGTTTGTCTCTTGCTTCAGATGCATGTATGAACGTATCGGAGATGTGCTCATATTTTTAATGGCCATCAGGATGTTCGATTGATCTTCGACGCCGTACTTGAATTGAATAATGAACTAAGTGTGACCACCAGGAGAACTCTGGTCCATGGATGGACAGAAAGTTGCTTCATAAGGAGTTCACTTCCTTGACGTCATCACACCGCTTTGCTTTGAGCTATTTTGCAAAACATCAAAAACAAACAGTTTTTATCCTTTAGGAACGTTCAGTTTAGTCCTTGTGAGTTATGTATTTACTTTCTTTGAGATGATAAATGATGCTGCGGCGATTAGATCAAGGCTCCATCCCATGGTCTCCATTCATAGATTAGAGAGCAGAACGGGGGAATATTCAGCCTGTTTTATCTGGAATATCAATAACACGGCCTCGGCTTCTTATCACGCGTGATAAGACCTACCGACCTGGACCCAGGGGTCTGAACACAACAAGTCACCTGAGAACAACCGTGCTGGTCCTCTGGCCAGCACCACCAACAGCTTTTAACCTCATGTCATCATGACGGCTTTTCTTCCATCCTTTTGTTTTCTTTCTCTAGGTGATTTTGCTCCTCCTCATCCACCTCATCCTCCCTCCGTCTCCTCCCTCCCTCCGTCTCCTCCCTCCCTCCGTCTCCTCCCGTCCCATGAGTGGCGGTGTGGCGGCAGGCTTCAGCAGCAGGCATGGATGACAAGGGGTCTGTGGGGAAGGTTAGCGTGTCCTCAGACTCCGTGTCCACGCTCAACAGCGAGGACTTTGTCCTGGTGTCCCGGCTGGGCGACGACCACACGCCCTCGTCGTCCACCAATACCGGTAGCGATGACGAAAAGCCTGGACTGAAGGTAAGCACGGCCCGGCAGGCCCCGTAGGCCCGGCAGAGAGACGCCCGGCGGTGAGGCGAAGGCTGCAGGCTTGTTCTGGACGAGGATAGAATGTATTAAAGTTTGGTAGAGGTTTGGGTTGTGTTGTTACCTCGCCACGATGGAACTCAGAATATTGGAGAGATATCTTCAATAGTTGCTCCATAGATTCAAACTTGATCATCCAAAATAGTGGGGGTTTTTTTCTCCCCCCATTGACTTATGCTGCACGGTGAAACAGGTCTCAAAGTCACACTTTTAGCACACAAACGAACGTGAATAAAGTGGATTCTGCGAATGTATAAAATAACAAAACCTGATTCTGCGTTTTTTCCGTCTGTTTACAATGATTGTTGAAGGTACTATTTTCTTCATCCCCTCGCCGTAGATATACTGAATACGTAAACCGTCTCTCAACTCGTGCTAGCGAAGGGGTATTTGGTCTCGGAAGCTACCGGATCATCTTCCTAATTCAAATAGTAAAATCAACACCAAGTTTACATTTTTATTTCCAAAAAACGCTGAGTTGATTTTAGTTATTTTATACATTGGCAGAATCTGCTTTGTTCGTGTTCGTTTGTGTGTCTTTGAGACCTGTTTCTCCATACAATGTAAGTCAATGATTATCAATTATCTACGGAGCAACTATTGAAGATATCTCTCCAATATTTGGAGTTACATCGTGGCAAGGTAACTATACAACCCAAACCTCTACCAAACTTTAATGATGCTTTAAAGAAGTGTGAAAAAATATTTCTCAATAACATAATTTTTATTTTGATGGCCAGTGAGGACTGAATATGCAATCTGTTCATAATTGCACAAAGCTGTTTGAAATGACATTCAATATATACCACTTCTAAATAATATTAGGAACTAAGGCTGCACAATATGTATTTCTATCGTGACATTTATAAAGCTGAGAGGTAAAAGCACTACTTTAATTGAATGCACATTTCTGCTTCTCTGACTCTTCTCCCGATAGTCAATGCTTAATGAATTACATTTTGTATCACACACCACAACGTCCCCATTCCAGACATGTGTTCTTCATGGTATGCAGCCCTAGAGGACCTCATGAACTCATGTCCTTACATTCTAGATAGGATGGCGGTAATGAGTTCCCATGGTTACCCAGAAACACATCGGCACATACATCATCTGCACATAATACTCCGTTAAAAGAAGCGTTTTGTATTGTGTTGCCTAATCCCTTCCCACGCTATCTCAAAGCATCTCAGAGTGACCCAACATCACAGCTAACCATTTCACGCTTCGCTCTTCTGTTACTACATCGTCCACCTCATCTCCTTCCAGTGTCCTAAACGTTGTGTCTCTTCACTGCCTTCTTGTTTAACATATCACCGAGAGTAGATCCCAGAGATGGTGTTCTGATGAATAGGGAATAGTAAAGGCATTTGGTATTATACCAGGTTTGGTCATTTTCTGTCAACAACGTACTTCATATGTTAGAGTAGAGCTGGGAGATCATGTGATTGTTTCCCCATGCTCCCAGGTTAGAAACGAAGGCACTCTCATGTTGATGAAGTTCAGAAAGATTGACCGAAAGCCACGGTTGTTGTTGTTGAGTTTAATGGAGCCGATGCTCAGGTTGAGGTGCTATTGTTGCCCCGGCGATGGAAAAGAAGGCTAATGTAGTAGCGGCAGTGTTGCCTGTGGCGGGAAGCCATCGTGAATGAGGAGAATAATGCTTGTTAGAGACGAAGGCGCTAGCTAGCGACCGTCCTGTGTGTCCTAATGGGGTCAGATGTCTCATAAAGGTCTCGTTTGGCATCGCAGCCCACTTCAAATTATGCTAAATTAGAATTATGTACTTTTCACCACAGTACGTTTTTTTTTGCTCTCGCTTGCAATGCTGCGTCCTGAAATGAGTGAGTTGTAAAGCAACCAGAAGGGGGCGCCGTTGAAGCTTGGAGCATGCTGAAGTTCCAGCAGACACACAGACTTGACATTCTGTTTGTTGCTGGAGATTTACCGAGAGATCCAAATCAGTTCATTTAACAGAACAATACTTAATTAATCAAGCGGTTGATTAGAACACCGCTCTTTCTATCCGTACTGTTTGTAACGTTTAGTGGGGATGCTTCCATCGATTCAACCATCTTCACATCACTTTTATGTTTTGGTCTTCATCCACGTGAGCGTCAGGCCACACCATCCAAGAGAGGAAGAAGAAGTCAGCGTGTCTAAACTTGTTGTTTGTTATGCAGGTGATTTCTGAGGAAGGGGTCAGTTTTAAGGTCAGTTTCTGCCCGCACCCCGCCCCTCTGCCCTGTTTCACTGCTGTGCCCTCGTGATGTGGTCCTGTGGTGATTCTGTCTGTGCTTCATGCTCTCACTGTTGTTGAACTGGCTCGTGATTATTGGCTGTGGTTACTGTGGAGAGACCTTCCCTCTCCCCACCGGCACTAGCTAGTCCCCTCTGTCTCCCTGTGTCTCCCTCTGTCTCCCTCTGCCTCCCTCTGTCTCCCTGTGTCGCCCTCTGTCTCCCTGTGTCTCCCTGTGTCGCCCTCTGTCTCCCTGTGTCTCCCTGTCTGTCTCCCTCTGTCTCCCTCTGCCTCCCTCTGTCTCCCTGTGTCTCCCTCTGCCTCCCTGTCTCCCTCTGCTCTGTCTCCCTCTCTCTCCCTGTGTCTCCCTCTGTCTCCCTCTGCTCTGTCTCCCTCTGTCACAGTCGACGATCCCGTATGCATTCTAACTGAAATGATAATCATTCAGGGTAATGTTTAGGTTTATGATATTTACAAAAGACACAACACAAGATCACATGGAATCTTTTAAAGTGATCTTTGAGATAATGTTTTTTATTTTAACCATGCTGTCTATTTCTTTAGAGCGCCCCCTGCAGTCTTACATTGTCTGCCGGGGTGTTTTTTTTGACCTGTTCAACTTTTAGCTTGGTGCTAATTTGCTGTCGTTAGCTTTTTGGTTGTCCTTGCTTGCAGGCTCTTTTGCTCTGTCGACTAATAATTAGCGATTCTTTGATTGACTCGCCCACTGTCACTAATTTGACATCTAAATCAATGCATTTTTCTAAACATAAATACACACAACAATGCATTCAAGAAAATCAAGTACAATCTTGGGAAATGCTAAAAATATATACACACAGATATATACACACAGCCACAATATGTAGAAGACATTCACCAGCCTCGACTCTTATCTTCAGTATTGATTTCGGAGTGTGTTTTGTGCATATGTCTGTTCTTATATATGTGTGTGTGTGTGTGTGTGTGTGTGTTTGTGTTTGTCCATGTGTGTGTGTGTGTCTGTTGTCTGTCGTGTGTGTGTGTGTGTGTGTGTGTGTGTGTGTGTGTGTGTGTGTGTGTGTGTGTGTGTGTGTGTGTGTGTGTGTGTGTGTGTGTGTGTGTAGATCGTGGGTAATGGTACTGAGCAGCAGTTGCAGAAGGAGCTGGAGGATGTCCTGATGGAGCCGTCGGTCCCCGGAGCCGTGGCAGCGAAGCCAGCCGTGGACCCGGCCGGCAGGGGTGACCACGGGGGTGACCACGGGGGCGACCACGGGGGCGACCGCGTGCTCCCCACAGTCGTGCTTCCCGGGACGGATCCACTCAGCGCACCCCCGTCCACGGCAGACATGGTCCTGCCCGTCCAGGGCTCCCAGGAGAGCGAGCTGAACGAGAGGTCCTACTGGGGTGAGTTGGGGTCCTACAGGGGTGAGTTGGGGTCCTACAGGGGTGAGTTGAGGTCCTAGAGTGAAACAGGAGACGTTATCCATATCCTAACAAACTCTCCCCGCGCCCCCAGCCGACGAGTCGTCCCCCGAGTCGAGTCCGGGGACTCCCTTCCCGGACGAGGACAGCGTGGTGTTCAGCCAGCTGACCTACCTGGGCTGCGCCTCCGTCAACGCCCCCCGCAGCGAGGTGGAGGCGCTGCGGGTGATGAGCATCCTCAGGGGGCAGTGCAACCTGCCCCTGGACGTGGTCCTGTCAGTGCCTGGCGTCTCCGAGGGCACCGTGAGGTGAGTGGACCGCCCGCCCCGGAACCTTTAGCAGGCGGTAAACCATCAGGTGCGCTGCCTTTTCATGTATGGACACACACACGCACGCACACACACACACACACACACACACACACACACACACCTCCGTGAAGGGCGGGAAAACCAGCGTTTGTGTGTTTTCCCGTAGGTTGCTGGACCCGCCCACCAGCACAGAGATCGCCAACTACCCGATCTACAAGATCCTGTTCTGCGTCCGCGGTCACGACGGCACCTCAGAGAGCGACTGCTTCGCCTTCACAGAGAGCCACTACAACTCTGAGCTCTTCAGGATCCACGTCTTCCGCTGTCAGATCCAGGAGGCGGTGAGGTTATTCTGCACACACACACCAATAGGCTAGCCGGTCTTCAGCCCTTCTTACTCACTGCATGACGTTCAGAGGAAGACATTTGCAATGTGCTGAATTCACTATTATGGTGAAGTGCAAAAAAGGAAAATAACGTTCTTTGAAATATGCTTGGAGTGAAGGAAGCATTCCTGCTGTTCCCATAGTGAACAGCAGGGGGAGAAAGAACTGTACACACTTCTGGTCACATTGGTCCTAAACTACAGTTTATTGTCGACATCCTGACGGTCTCTATCTGGTGAAACTGTGTCTCTTGAGTTTCTCTCCTCTAAAAGACAGTCACGCTCGTCACCAGAATAAACCCTAAGACAAGACCACCAACCTTCAGTCCTCACTGAAGCCCTCCCTTCTCAACCGGAGGCGCTTACTTTCTGCTTCACACCAATCTGTTATTCACCGAATACATTTCAAATCTGTTTACATTCTCACATCAACTTCTTAAAATGACCAGAATGAAGGAAGTGGTGTCATTTAAAACCAGGCGCTGATCTGCTAGCAGGTTAGTGATGCTGGACCATAATAAACACACGAGTCCTTCCTGGTCATCGGTCAGTAAGAGGCCACTCTTCTTCTGCAGTATTTGTCTCAAGACATGTATCGACCAGTATCGATGGTGTAGTAGTAGTAGTGGTAGTAGTAGTAGTAGTGGTAGTAGCGGTAGCGGTCCAGGCGATCTAACAATAGTTCTCACATGAATCAAATAATGAGGATCTTGTAATCAGTGGTCGCCGGACGCTTTTCGCTTCGAACACCGTGTGCAAAGATGGCAATAACGGACACCACGGACCAGAACAATAATTATATTGTTTCTGATTCCTTTTGATTCGATTAGATTTTGTTTTGTTTTAGTTTGAAGTCACACACACACACACACACACACACACACACACAAGCCCCGCCCGTGACGCCTCACATATTTAATGGCAGAAGAAATATGGTCATCGATTAAAACTGTCAGCGAGAGAGAGACAGACAGGAGGGAAGGAAGC
>OOFB01026319.1:0-10000 GCA_900323305.1 Trachyrincus murrayi
CTCGGCAGAGAAGGTGATTGGCTGCAACCTGCCATCCCTCCAGGACCTGCACGCCTCCAGGGCCCTGAGGCGGGCAAGAAAGATTGTGGCCGACCCCTCCCACCTCGGTCTCAATCACAGTGTACCACTCCCCTCCGGCAGGAGGCTGCAGTCCATCAGGACTAAAACCTCACGCCATAAGAACAGTTTCTTCCCAACTGCAACTGGCTTCATCAATATGGCCCGGGTCCCCCTCTGAATGTTATCCTGACCCACACATATGTCTTATGACATCTGACTATGCGTTACATTAACGCACACCTTGTACATATCCTCATATTGCACATATCCTCATACTTACACTTATTGACACACCACACTTATTCTTAAAACACTTTTTCTCATCTTCTACTGTAAATGTGTCATTTACGTTTATTTATATTTCTTGTTTTTACCTGCCTGTCTTATGTTTATTGTTATGCACCAATGTACCAAAGCAAATTATTTGTATTGTAACAGATACTTGGCAATAAAACTGTTTCTGATTCTGATTCTGATTCACAAATATATTGGATTGTATTGCAATGTTAAATGATAACTTCAGGATTTTTCAACTTGGACCCTATTTTCCCATAATTTTGGGTCTAACTGACTAATGCGGATAACAATTTTTCAAATTAGTCCAGTATTGAGCAAGATTGCTTCAGCTGCCAGCCCCGAAACGTCTGCATTGTAACCCTTTGGGGCAATTGCACTCGTCAATGTACGTCCTCTAAAAGTGCTTGTTTTTGCCACTGACAGGCTCAGATTGTTATTGTTATCTGACAACATTAGCATCCCCTACAGAGAAATAAAACTTTTTTCTTTACATTCCCCTTCCCCCTGCTGATCTGTCTGTTTGTTATTGTGTCTAACCAAGTCTCGCTCAAGGAGAAGTCTCGCTCTGAATGTCACGAGAGTTGGGTTGTTGCAGGAAGTGTGAAAGTGTGGAAACATGAGTGAGAGTCAGACACTTAAAATCTGAGCCTGTCAGTGGCAAAAACAAGCACTTTTAGAGGATGTACAATGACGGGGCGCTATTGCCCCAAAGGGTTGCAGAAGTTGATTAAAACAATGGCATTCAAATTCAAATTACTTTGCAATATAGGTATAATATAATTTACATATAATCTAGTTGTATTTATTTAACATACGGCCAAATTGGAAGTTGGTCGAAAATGGGTAGCGTCATGACATGATGACGCTCAAGCGCAGTGGAGCTTTTTTGCTATGAAATAAAACTGGTAAGGATCAGTAAGTGACGCCAACGCCGTACACGGACCAGTATGAGAAGCCGACAGAAGCACTCCCGTATGACGGTGACATTACGTACCAATCCTGCGACTTGTCTACTACAGGGGATTACAGACACGCAAGTTTGAGTTTACTTGATGGAAAGATGGCAGAGGGTGAGGACGGAGAGGAATAGATCCCGAGTGTCTCACAAACACACACACACACACACACACACACACACACACACAAACATAGATGAACATACACACACTCTCGACACTTGCTTTTGTTTTTTTGTGGAGCATATGTTTGTTTTTTGCCAAATTGGTTTTGGAGCAGTGAGAGCAGAGAACACAGCTTATTGTCTACAATCAACAATTGAACTGAACATTCTGTGCCTGCCTATCTGTTGACTGAGATAGTATTGACTTGGAATTAAGTTGATTGTGTGTATCACTGGTTGCTTGATTTTGAGGAAATTAAAGTGGCAAGACTAAAGCCTGGTTCTTCTAGACCTCCTGTATCTCTTATCTGTTCTTGCACTAAAGTATTTATTATAGATTACCTTTACTTTCACTTTTGTTATCACTCATATGTGTTTATTATTTTACAACGGAGAGGATCCGTTGGACCCTCTCCGGCCATAATGGCCATGTTATACTGCACATAATTTGATAATAAAACACTGACTATCAATCCAACAGCGATAGGTACATTTCCAAGATTGCTTCCCCCAAGTTCAGCAAACCTCAAGAAACAACACAGTGTGTGTTAGTTTAAAGTTAAACCTGTTCTTCATCTATATTTACACAATTTACTATGCATGTGTCTGAGATGCATTTAAATGTCTAGATTTCCCTATGTAAAATATGGAAATGCCATCTAGTGGCCATTTTAAGGCATTATAACAACAGGCCCATTATGCAAGTGCTCACCAACACTTGCCTCCCAGACAGACATATCAGGTAGGGATAGTTGCTCTAAAGATCAGAACAGAACATTTGATACGAGGAGGAGACGCCAACCATACATCTGCCATTTTCAGCAAGCTCAACCATTTTGTAGAACGGGTCCCGTATGTTTGACCCACTAACACATTTTTTTTAATAGGCATTGATACTAAAGGGGGCGGAGTCTCTGGTGTTCAAAACACTCCATTCGTCCTCTCTCCTGCCTCAGATTGTTTCCTGTCTTGTTTTGCGCTTATATTCGCTACACTTCGTAGCGCTTCGGATACAACGGACGTTTTTTTTTCATTCCGCTGCGTTATACGATGTTGCTTTATATGTTCTATACATTGCAAACGACATATTCTTTGCTACATTGTTTCATTAATATCCCGAGCAGTCTCCCAGTGCTGTTGAAGAACATGGACAACTAAAAGCCGTATAAATGCAACTGCAATCAATCATCCCTCTTGATTTTGTAATCGAAAAGGTAAGAATACGAAAACTAACAAAATCTGAAAGAAGTAGCCTAGGGTTGTTTGTGTCTGTCGCTGCAGCAACTGTTCAGGGGTATCGTACACAGCAGCTGCAGCCAATTGTCCCGCCTAGTTTGTTCAGATGATGTATGCCGATCATTGCATATTCGTTTCTTCTAAATTAAAAGATCACAACAACATTTGACTGAAAAAGAAAATTCCGCGCATAGTTAAATCTGTATAAAATGGCGACGTTGTTTACCAAATGTAATACTGTTATTTCCTGATTCCCTGTTGCATAGTAGTCCTAAAAAGATAGCGCTCTATGAACTCTTTTATCAAATTCTGCTCTTGCTATTGTTCACAACAAAACCCATTGAAACAAGCGTCCCCCGTCCCCCCCCCCATTTGGTGATTCAGTTTGCCTTGCATTTTTTTGTACGAAGGTATGAAAACGTATTGTCTTCATACCTTCGTTTCCTTAAAAATGTATTTAGGTCTTACAGTGGCGTCGTCGAATGCCTATTTTGTTTTTGTCTGCGTGCTTGCTATTACTTTTCCTATATTCCTACATTCAGTCTACGTTGTTTTGGTTTGATTTTTCTTTGTTTTGGTTTCTCTCTCTCTCTCTCTCTGTCTGTCTGTCTGTCTGTCTGTCTGTGTGTGTGTGTGTGTAGGCTGGCCTGCGGTGCGGTCGACATGAAGAACCCAGGTGCACCAGAGAGCCGCCGGCTGGCCCTGCTGCTGGACGACGCTCTGCTCATGGAGGCCCGTCAGTGGAAGGTCCCGCTCCTGAAAGGCGAATGCATCCAGGTGACGAGGAAGTGCCCTAATACCTAAAGTGTCTTCAGTGTCTTAAAACTTCACCTCGCGGTTCAATAAACCACCAATCACTTGCATGTTGTGTCCAATGTCCACTCATTAGTGTGCGTTTCTGTGAACCCGAGTCAAATTCCTTACGTGCGTAAAAGCATGTTTGGCCAATAAAACCCGATTCTGATTACAGACAGACAGATAGATAGGCAATGCGTAATACAATTATGCAACATCTGGTTGTAGTCCAAACACACCTAGGGTTTTTTGTCAGAACATCATCGCAGTCCTATGGGCGCTAGCTCCAGTGATGAGATGCATTGTGTTGACCATTGGTTCTTCATCTTCCTCTTCGCTCTGACCTGCAGGGTACAGACATCAGCCTGTCTGAACACCGCGATGTGGTGCTGTGGCTGGGAGACATGGGCCAACTGTTCCACTTCCTCCCTGAGACCTTCGCTCTGGGCGTGTGTGTCCTCAACCGCCTTCTGTCCACAGTGAAGGTAGGTGGCTGTGCCATAGTATGCTCAAAACACATGCGTGTAGGCCTATGTATCTCCATTATTCTAGGTCTCATTTTAACATGTAGGTACTCGTCATTTTTAGCACTTATGACACTTTTATCCAAAGCGACTGCCGGTGAATTTGAATAAATGTACTGTATATATATATTTAGATGCAGATATATACAGGTTAGGGCATCTTGCTCAAGCATGCCTACAGGTAGACTACAGACATTGGGGTTCGAACCCAGAACCTTTTGGTGGTGGCAGTCAAGCACCCCAACCACTAGACTATCCTGCCCTGTAGTACATCTTCATCAACACTACAACAACCACTCCCCTGTTTTAGGCTCAGCCCAAGTACCTGAAGTGCATTGCCTTCACCTCACTGATCCTGGCGGCTAAAATCAACGAGGAGGACGAGGTGAGCTTTTATTAATCAGTATTTTATTTTATGTCAAATGCAGGGAGCCACAAACATAGACTTATAGTCTGATGGGTATATGCTTCCATTGGAATACAGACGCACTCGTAACTGCTCATTCTAGGTTACCTGTATCAGTGGACATACCAAGTAAATACAGATGGCCTATGTGTTATACCAAGAGTAATTTTGGCTAATTATTCTGTTAGTAAAAAAAAGTTACTACACAGCATGCTAACATGCGGGCTAATCTCTGTCGTCATAATTGCACAGCTACTCCGATTGACTCTAAAGTTAAGCAGTTTCTCTCGAGTTCTTATCCACTGATTAGCTACTTCTGATCAATCTCACCAACCAAACAAACTACTACCACTACTACTACTACTACTACTACTAAGATCATCACATCACGGTTTAGCAAAAGTTTGCACCAATTTCATAAAATACAACAATAAATTTATTTCAAAAAAGGGTTTTTATTCATGTTTCTTGTCTTATCTTTGACTGCTGTAACAGGTGATAGGCTCCGTTAAGGATCTGGTGGTGCGCAGCGGCTGCCATTTTTCCACCGCTGAGATTCTTCGCATGGAGCGGACCATTCTAGACAAGCTGCACTGGGATTTGTACACCGCAACACCGGTGGATTTCATTCACATAGTAAGTCAGGATATCGGCACGCAAGATGCAACGAAACACAAAAGCCAATCGTATCTTTTTATCAACCTGATTGGTCAAATAGTGCTTTTTTTGTGTTTTGCTTGACAGTCACATGAGGATTGCTACAGTTAGTGCCAGAAAGAAAAATACAAAAAAACACTCGCCATCACAGTAAACCGTATTAAAACGATATCAACTTTTAAAAATGAATGATTTAACAGAAAGACAGGTTTAACAGGTCCGTAGAGAGCGCACAAAGGCATGACATTGTGTTCACCAGAAATGCTTCAACAAAACAAAAGTACTGTGGAGAACGTGGTATGTGATACAACAGATAGGGTCCTTCTGTTAAGTACAAGTAACGAAGGAGAGTCCGACAGCCATGTCGCACACAACAAAAATACAAAACGTGCTTGAAAAACTAAAACGTGCCCCAACAAAAACTTTTTCATGAATTGAAATCGACAGTTTGGGAGAATATGGGAACATCCATACCAACGTGCATTTGTTACATCAAATAGAACATAGAATATGTTACAAGGTTTCTGTCTAACCAAACAAATACATTACAAATATAAATAAATCTAACGTAAAAACTTTATATTTCAGGCACTTTTCTGACAAACCCAAAGCCCTAGCACTACAGTTGGAATGACACTTTTGTGATCAGGGAAGGTGTACACGATGCAAACAAAAGACCCTTCTTTTTCAGCTGTGTCCAATCCTAGAGAAGCCCATTCACTGTAAAGCTAGCTGGAATGGGTTATTTGTTTTATTTTTTATGAAATGTTTTGTGACAATACACATTTTATCTCGTTTACAAGCTCCATGTCCAGTTATTAGTTATGTTTATGGCACCCCAGTTTTACACAATGTGAAACTGTTAAACAAACAGTGTTTCTCATAAAAAGACCACGAATGACTGTTGATTCAACTCACCATCTCAACTATAACTGCACTACAAAATCCTTTATACTACTAGTCTTCTAGATCCCCTCGTTCCCCCATTTGGCTAGAGGCAATATTCAAAGCAAGTATTGATCTTTAGGTTTAGACCTTCAAAAGAATATTTAATTTTGTTAATAAAACTGCAGGCAAGGCTGTAGCAACATGAACGCTTTGGTAGGGGTGGGAATCACGGAGTAACTCACGATACGATACTATCAGGATACGTTGCCCACCATAATGATGGTATCACGATACAGCGATTCTGCGATACTCGATACATTGCAAGACAATTCATCTACGATACATCACGATATCTGTGAAACCGAAGAAGAAAAAATACCCCTAAAAAGGCAAAAAGCAGGAATTATGAGTAATAATAACTTTCGACCTGAAAGATGAAGGTGCCACTCTGATTTGCTTTCCCCCGCTGCCCGCCATTTTATTCAATTATTCGTCTTCTTCACTGCAAGTTGGTTCACTTTACCCCCATTCATTTGATAAGCGCCACCACGAGGAGTCATGAAGTAGTGACTGGTAAGTCAAATTGGTACAGGATTAATGCGGGGGAATCCATTTAGAGCGCCAGCATGTTTTAATAAAAATATAGATATTTGGTGCTAGTGTATCGATTAACGATATGTGTATCACGATATATATTCCAGTATCGATATTTTGTCCCACCCCTACGCTTTGGATGGAAAGCCTACAGCTAAAAAAAGACATTTTAGATACAGATCATCCAGATAATGAAGTACTTTATTTTAAAACAGCTGGACAGTGATGAGAACTCGACCCTGTAAGCAATCTTCACTTCAAGTTATTTATGATCACTGCAACGTTTTTTGTTTTGGGTTTTTTTTTATCTGTGTTTTGACACAAGTCCAGTTGGCAGTCTCTCAGGTTGAGAAACTCCAATGTTCCGTTTTGTGAAACTACAATTTGCACATACCAATATTTTGTCAGAACGAGTTTATCTTCCATTTGTGACTGTCACTGTCATTTGAGCAAACGTTTTCTTTCTCTAATTTGTGTTTCTTGGCTGCAGGGGCAGAACTCTCATCATTGTCGCTATACTAATTGTGCTAATCCTCTGGATCACACTGAAAGCTACAGCTACACAAACACCAAATGCCAATTTGAATGCTAAAAGTTGATGTGACAAAAATATTATGTTTGACAATTGGCTTTAGTGCCGCTTTAGGCTCGTTTTGAGGGCTACCAGATATCTGACAACTTGCAATGATGATTGGTTCAGTATCCTCTGCAATACTGTGTGTCACATTGGCTGTTACAGCAGTTGCTGTTTTTGTAGGGTGTGTGTATAAAGGGTTCTGGTAAATGTGCTCTTAAAATATATAAGCGCTTCACTATAGTCATTATAAAACCCTCTCTTCAAAGTAAATAAATATAACGCATTTCAAACTTCTACTAAAATAAAGGTACATTTATCAGCATATTTATTTAAATAAATGCTGTTTGACTGCCCCTGAAAAAATTACTTCTTTGCATCAGCATATCTAAATAAAGTCTTATCATATTTGCCATTGTCTTCAGAAACGGCAATCCGTAAACTCTATCAATATTTATCACACGGACTCCACCATGATACGCCAATATGAGAAATTAAGTTAATCACACGAAGACAGTGTTCCATGCATTTCCGACTCACCATATGTAGTAGCAATCTGAATTGTTTTAGAAGGGCAGAATTCATGATGCGAAAAAATATTAAAATGACAATCCACGACGGTTCTGACACTTGACAACCTGAGACTGACACGTAGACTAGGGTCACCTTAGACGATAGATTTTTGTGAAATGTTAAAATTCATAAGTTTCATTACATTTGTTGAACCTGCCTTCCAAAATAATCCAGATTAATTTGTTAAAATGCCATGTGGTTTACTTTTCGACAGGGAAAGCAAGTGATTAATTAATGGGCCAACAAAAGTACATATAAAATCAATATCAAAACGTATTGTTCCCTTTGCTACTTTTACCAGAGATCTAGTCTGCCAAGTCATTTTGGAAGACACTTTCTGTTGATGGTCTGATATAGGCTGGTAACTGCATTGTTACCATGGTTTTTGGATGGAATTAAAACGACCATAATACTGGGCTCCTTTCTCTGTCCAACCTCCACATGCGCCTTGAGCGAAGGAGGCTAACGAAAATGTAAAATTTCAATGCATCCATTTAACATTTAGTTTACCTTGGGTGTCACTTTTACATTTTAGCACACAATTAAAAATCACTGCACGTACATCAAAGCAGTTAACACTTAACCTTCTGCAAGGGTAGATGGGCAACTTTGAGGAGGGGCCATTCAAACAAGTATTACTTAATGGGCACCTCATCCACCGGTTAGAGTCTCCCCATACCTTTTACATTTAGATGTACTTAACACCAAGACAGACTTCTTTTTTTTTTTAAAGATATTGATCTGCATATAGACCAGCTCAACGTACGAACCAATCTCATTGTAGTTAATTCATGTGAATTGCCCATGCGAAAAAACACTTTTGAAACAGCGGGAAACCTATGTAATGTCTGGTGCGAAAATGATTCTTCGTGGCTTGTCAAGCTATACTGTCCAGTCCACACGCCTGGCCGCCATGCATTGTTTCTGAGATCAGACCCGGGGTAGAAAGGCTGCAGAATTAGGGGCTACCGTACGAAGCCACAGCACAACTTTTCATTACTACTGCGTTCAAGCTCTATTGTGGGTTTTTTATCGCGAAAGTGGCAAATGTAGAAATCAAAGGGAAGTTTTGTGGGTGACTGATGACGTTGTGACCTCATAAACACTTTGGTCTCTCTTTGTTTTCTTTGTCTACCATGTATTCATTGCTCGCTCTCTCTCTACCTCCCACTTCAGTTCCACGCCCTGCTCATCTCTGGACACCCCCGGCTCATCCCCTTCATCGGCCGGGGTTCAGGCTGGGGCCCGGGGGGCCATCAGAAGAGTCCCCCGGGCTTCCAGGTGGCATTGTGGACCAGGCAGGTGCAGCACTGTATGGCGTGCCACCAGCTGTGGCAGTTCAAGGGCTCCACGTTGGCCTTGGCCATCATCACCTTGGAGTTGGAGGCAGTCACCCCGGACTGGTTTTCTGTGTTCACGGGCCTGTTGAGGAAAGCGCAGGTAAGGGAGAGATGATGATCCGGTAGTAAAGCTGAATTTACAGTTTTACGTACAGCACATTTGCGAAGATCCACGTCACGCCGCTACGTGCTGACGCAGAAGTGTAATTTGGACTTAACCGTGGTTAAGTTGGGGACCAGATCTATTACTTATGGACCTTGATTGAGATATTGCGGTTCCTGTAATGGAACCTGCTGGATTACAGTCGCTCTTATGCACCAAACCGTGGCAATGTTTTGTAAAGTCTAAATTATCACCACTGTGGGTCTCTGTCATAGACAGAGCTGCTGGTGGTCGCATGTATGCTTTTGTGTTAGTGATTCTGAGCATAGTCCACCAAAAGTCACTTAATTCGGTGACCACCTGGGGATATTTTATAATATGAAGGTACCACGTCAACGTGAACATGTATGCATACATAAATCAACCCGGAAAACGTAGCGGCAGAGAAATCAATGCTCTAGGATCCTAAGCTAGGATCTCTAGTTTATGATTAAGCCGAGCTTGGTCCAAGTTTCTTGCTTCAAGTATTTTGTGTTTTTGTTTTTTTGTTTTTTTTCCCCGTTGTGGCACAATCTTAACATTTGCATCTTTAAAAAAAAAAAATTCCCATCTCTCTTCCTCCCCAGGTGGAGAGCACAGAGTTCATTCACTGCAAAGAGATGACAGACGAATACCTGAGCAACCTAGAGTTCTCCCTACCAGCCAACGCCATCTACATCTTTGACTCGGCAGCCGTCCAGCAGCAGGAGGAGGAGGGGGGAGTGGTGTTGGTGGAGGAGGGGAGGTCTCCTCCCTGGATCTCCCCCCCGCACCAGGAGCAGTAGGCAGGGGTG
>OOFB01026322.1:0-11431 GCA_900323305.1 Trachyrincus murrayi
TACAATAAACACACACACACGCACACACGTGTGCGCACACGCACGCACACACACACACACACACACACACAACGATTAATCGCGATCTACAAACATTAAAGGACATTATTAAAGTTAAAGTTAACAGCAGAAATGAAATAACATCCAAATAATATTTGGGAGGTGTTCTAGGCCTTCTGTCGATTAGATAACTCTTTTATTTGACTTTTAAAATGACAATGGCCTGAAATGTTATTTAATTATATATTAAGTTACTATTAATTTACTCTTACACCAAGACACACTCCCACTCTGTCTCTCACAAATTCAAATGAACAACACATTTCTCTCTCACACATGCGCTCGCTCACACACACACACACACACACACACACACACACACACACACACACACACACACACACACACACACACACACACACTGGGTATATGTTGGTTTAACCGCTGGGTATATGACATTTAGCTCCACGTAATTTCAGAAGGACGGTTGAACCAGACTGTTAACTGCTGTTTTTGGACAGACAGCGCTCCGAGCTCCGCCCTCATGTAGCTAAGGCCCTGCAGAGTGAAGTCAGCCCTCATGTAGCTAAGGCCCTGCAGAGTGAAGTCAGCCCTCATGTAGCTAAGGCTAGCCCTGCAGAGTGAAGTCAGCCCTCGTGTAGCTAAGGCTAGCCCTGCAGAGTGAAGTCAGCCCTCGTGTAGCTAAGGCTAGCCCTGCAGAGTGAAGTCAGCCCTCGTGTAGCTAAGGCTATCATTTGTTATAATACATTTATTCAAAATAATGTTTTAACTTAAAAACAACAAAATCCTATTTGACTATACTACTATGTGGTATGCTAGTATTAAGCTATATCCACCAGCATATGTTAATAAGCTTCTTCATTCGTACTGATATGCATAGAAAAATAGATAAATACATAAATAAAATTAAAAATGTTTTAACGAGTACTACTACTAATTACGAATACTAAGTACTAATACTAAGAATAATAATACATTTTAATGTTATACGATTTATAACATTAAGTATGTGCAGCCATTACAAAATTAAAAATAATTATATATATATAATATATATGATATAATAAATATTATATTAAATATATATATAATATACTGGTAGCTTGAGGTTCATAACTTTACTAATATCTTTCAGGTTGTGTAAAGGTGTTGAACATGTAAAAGCCACTACACAGATACCTCACTTTCTCCAACAACACACAAATCACACTCTTACTCGGTGGTACCACAAATACTTTAACACGCATGCGCACACACACACACACGCACACGCACACACACACACACACCTCTCACTATGAGACACGGGAAGTTCATTGACAACGCCCAGAATCTCTCTGTATTTTAAACACACACATACCAATGCTGACTCTGAAACACATGATATACTGGCGGCCAATACTGAGCCTGTATGAGTTAGATCTGTAGCAATATCTGTTGTTGTCATGACACAACAGTTTCCAAAGGTAATGCAGTACTATGCCCTGACACATGTAAAATACTAGTAGTGTTAATGCACTTTTTGAAATGTGTATATATATATATATATATATATATATATACCATATAAATATATCATATCATCATATAAATGAGCACCATGACACTAACCCTAACCCAAGCGTAGCGGTACACATCCATGTCGTTATCTAATAGGTTTTGGGCGGGTGACGGTATAAATAGCGTGTCCACACCAGGGACCACACAGTCCCTGTGGC
Source organism: Trachyrincus murrayi (assembly GCA_900323305.1). Classification (NCBI taxonomy): domain Eukaryota; kingdom Metazoa; phylum Chordata; class Actinopteri; order Gadiformes; family Macrouridae; genus Trachyrincus; species Trachyrincus murrayi. Next base: position 1,740 of record OOFB01026322.1, read on the forward strand.
TCAGCAGCGGTGCACGGCAGGCGGCCAACACAAGCGGCTGTGCCGCTTTAGTGAAGCCAACCCCTATTTAACCGGCACCACAGCCGGCCCGAGGCATGCAGCCGGGTCGGCTGAGAGAGGCCGGAGGGAAGCGTTACACACACCCCGCTTAGGCCACCGGACCGGCTGGCTGCCGGACCGGCTGACTGCCGGACCGGCTGGCTGCTGGACCGGCTGACTGCTGAACTGGTTGACAAGCTGCCTGGACTGACTGATGAGCTGATGGGACAGGATGGATGGCTGGCATCATGAACGACTGACTGGCTTGGCTGGCTTGGCTGACACCTCATCTCTTGAGGTTCAGGATTACTACAAATGTTATATGTTATATTTATGGTATCAAAGGCATATTTATTGTTCTGAATATTAAACGGCCATATTCTTATTCTCCAATCATTGCCTACATGATCTGGCTATAACGAAAACACCCTGTGAGAAATGTCAGAGACGGGGGAACATTTCCCAGAATATAAGCAGGTATTTAAGACCCGTGCCACATGCCGGGGCTCCTCCTCCTCCTCCTCCTCCTCCTCCTCCTCGACGACCAGGACACAGGTAGTTTACTGTAGAGTTGGTAATGTTTTACAGGCAGAGCAGGCGGCAGACGTCCGCACTCTCCTGAGTGTGTGTGTGGTGGCTGGTTTAACCTGTGGGCCTTGATTGACCAATGACCCACAGGTGTGCAGCCTCACCCAGCCCCAGAGTCTACTCAGCCTGACTCGGACCAAGTGAGGCTGCTTCAACCAGCCACCACCCACACCACTCTCCACAAGTAGTTTCATCATTAGTCAGTGTTTTGTTCGAGTCTGATCAATGTACATGGTTTGATCAGATTTAAAGAAATGTGTCATTCTTCTAGAAATGATTACGGTGTGAGTATGACGGGGTGTGTGTGTGTGTGTGTGTGTGTGTGTGTGTGTTTTTGCATGGTTGCACTATACATATATATCTTACTATTGAACCTGGTATATAATATCACAACAGACACTGAAACCTACACCTCCCCCTTCTTCTCTGAAGCTCCCCGCATGCTGAGCAAAACCTGTATTGGCTATGGACGCTCAACGGGGGTGAGTGGGGAAAGGAGTGGGTAGTACCACAGATGGCTTTTTAGAGGGGGCGATGGAGGGTTAGGTGAAGCAATACCTCTGATATCAATGCTTGACGTCATTTAGGTGAAGGCGAGTGATCTTTCTGATAATCATTGAACCAAAACAACGGGGATTTTTCTTTCTTCCAGGAGCCAAAAAACGTGGGCAAAAAAAAACAAAACCGTGTCTGTAAACGTTCTTGTAGTGTCTTGTTCTTACGAGAAACTGTGTGTGAAATGCGACAAGCATCAGACGTGGGCAGGTTTTATCCCATCCGGTCGCCGATTCCCAGGGTTTCCCGGATTAAATGCTTGAAAAAGCACCTGGTCCGGAGCGCGACAAACATCTTCGCGATATCTACCGCCGAGTCTGACCGCTAACTAGTATAACATGCTGCCGACCGCTAACGGTTGTCTATTTTTCCTCTTTCAGTGGGTTGAATAGCTGCACACAGCCATTCATCTGCAGAGTCTGGACATCACGCGGAAATCCCCTAGATTGAGAATTCACATAATTTAAGCCAGCCGCGTTTCTTTGAAGCAACCGAGCCAAAGAACGCCTGTTTTTCCGATACGTTGTGACGCACTCGTCTGCCTGGTGCAGACGTGAAGCACCCTATCTGTTGTCCTTTAACTAATCACTGGAAATACAGACAAAGATACGCTTTAATCAACAGGTCTGAGAGGTGGCGTTTGTGTCACGATGCGGTGGGGGTTTCATGTATTTAGCTGTGTCTGCTCCTTCTGCTGGACAGGTAGAAATCTACAGCATCTCTTGGGGGGGGGGGGGCGGATGGGGGGGGGGGGGGGGGGGGGCAAAGCCCCTCCTCCTCCAGACATAACAGAGGAGTAAAGGGGGTCTATTCAAATATAACTTTATTTGATGTTTGGAAGATCACAGAGGAAACGGAGAGCCGTGGATCTTCGGCTTTGTGTGACCCACCCGCCCGCCGTCACAGAAGAAAAAAAAAAAAATCAGATCACACACACGCACTCACACACACGCCCCGGGTCCGTCTAATCCAAACACACCGCCATAATCCCGGGCTATCGGGCCCACTCATCTACAAGACGAGGGAGAGACGGAGAAACCAAACAAGCGACCGGGACACAAAAGGAGCACCACTTTCCCTGTGATCAGCCGAGCGCGGCCGGCAGACTCCTCGAGTGAGGAGGAGCACGAGGAGGAACAAGAGGAGGAGGAGAACAGGGAGAAGAGGGGATTCACCCTCAAAGACATGAAAGACAAAGAGGGAAGAAGAAAGGGGAAGAGATGTGAAAGAGAATACACCAGGGAGAGAGCGACTGAAAGAGAGAGAGAGAGTGCTGTAAGGAAAGCACTATAAAAATAGAGAGTTTGATTTGATTTGTGACAGGTAGAAATAGAACAATCAATGTTAGATTTACTACAGATGGAAAGGGATAACACAGAGGGAGTCTGGCAAAGAGTCAAATACATAAGGAGTAACATGGAGAACAATTAGACCCACTTCATGACCGACTGGGCAAAGGTAGGCCCATATAAAAGGGAGATAAAGGGACAGATAGACAGATGGGTCGAGAGATAGCTGCTGGATCATTACATAGCAAACATGCAGACGGACGAACGGAAACAGACAGTTAATTAGCCGGCTACCTCTCTAGCAGCGAGTGTTTTAACAGACAGGTAGCCATACAAAGCTATGTAGAGTACAGTGATATATATAGATATAACCACGTCGCTAGCCACATAGCCAGGTAAATACATATCTTGTCAGAATGCTAATCAGACAGGTAGCCAGACAGGCAGGTAGCCAGACAGATAAGTGAAAGAGGAGGCGTTTTTAATAACACTTTGTTGACTGTTGACTCCTCCATGCAGGTGAGTCCTATGCGGGCCCTCTGTCCTAACAACCTATTGTCTCTCCACTGACTTCCTCTCTCCGCTTCTCCAGACACAGGCCTGTTTTGACTGCAGGTTCCCCCCCACCCTGGCTCCGATCCCCCCCCCTCTTCTTTTCCTCCTCTGTTCTCTCTCCTGTTCATTGTGCCTGTTGACTGTGTGTGGAGTGACACATGTTAATCTGTGAGAGGGGTTTTGTTATGCTGGTTTCATGTGTACCTGAGCTCATGTCGTGCGTCATCCCTGCCTTTACGCACTGCTGTGGTTTGGTCTGTTAGAGAGCGTTCTTTATGTGCTGTGGACTAACTAACCTGGTGTATGAGAGCCATTGTGTTCTCTGCTGTGCTTGCATGGTAGAAAGGTAGTGTTGCTGCAGGCCTGTTGAATCACGCGCGTGTGTGTGTGTGTGTGTGCGTGCGTGCGTGTGTGTGTACGCACTGTAGTACTGTTAGTAGTGGTTATAAGTGTGTCAGAAGTTAAGATGTGATTCCCGTCAGTCGTCCACAAAAATACCGTCCTCCATTTTCTCCCCCATTCATCCCTCCATCTTCTGACTCTTCGTCCCGACTCTCCCTCCATCGACACTGCAGTGTATCACTGCTCACCCTTCAACGCCTCCTTTTCTCCTTCATCTGTTCTTATCTCACTCCTCTCGTCTTGGTTTTCCCCACCTTGTACTCTTTTCTCCCTCTCTATCTCTCCGTCTCTATTCTTTTACTTTCATCCCTCTCCGCCTTCTACTCTTCCTTCACCTGTTTTTAGTTTTTTTTGCTGACTACCACAACTACCCCACCCACCACCAACCCTCCACATCACATTTTATCTGTGAGTGTGGATCTCTGGTGGCCCTCTCCTGTCTGTGAAAACATGGGCCGGTGAACCTTTAGAAACACGAGGAGCTGCCGTTCCTCTCTCCTGCTTCCTGTCTCTGATAAGGGACCCGATGCTGCCCCAGGTGACTCAGAATCCTTTCCGGCACCAACCCGGGCCGCCTCAGCGCAATGCTCAAGGTCATTATTTCAAGTCTAGGGGTGTTCCACGTTTCACTATCAATGACTCTAGGTTATATTCCATAGATGTGGAGACGTGTCCTCAGAAAAGGGTGATGTTACAGTCTCCCTGATAGCCGCTCTCGTTGTGGCCTTACGTACAACAAACGGAAATTCTTTGCCAGACATGTTTTTTGTGTGCATCTCTGACATGAATAGAGGTGTGAGAAGATGCAAAGAGACGTGTTTGCCGTGACGGTGCGGTATGTGTGTCAAGCACACACGGAGACCAAGATGGCATGTGCATAGCGTGTTTATAATCAGTGTTTTGTCAAGGAGTTAAGTTCTTACTATGGATGCAATGTTGTATGTGTGTACATGCACGTGTGTTGGAAAAGAGAGACAGAGAGAGAGAGAGAAAGAGAGAGCGAGATATCAAAAGGCCCCTTTAATAGGATGTCACTGCTCACCAGACAGTACAAATTGTAATCATCCCATCTTGAATGGTGCAAAGGCTGCAGTGTAATTTACCTGGTCCCCCAAGTGTGTGTGTGTGTGAGTGTGAGTGTGAGTGTGTGTGTGTGTGTGTGTGTGTGTGTGCGCACTTCTGTCAGCAGTCCTCCAGAGTGATACTGTAAAACTCTTTTAGCAGGCTGTCCAGAGTGTGTGTGAGTGTGAGAGTGTGTGGTGTGTGTGTGTGTGTGTGTGTGTGTGTGTGTGTGTGTGTGAGAGAGTGTGCGTGAGTGTGAGTGTGAGAGTGAGTGTGTGAGTGTATGTGTGTGCGTGTGTGTGTGTGTGTGTGCGTACCGTCGTGGGTGATGGCTGCAGGATACACCTCTTTCAGCAGGTCCCCCAGTGTGTGTGTGGGGCCCTCGGGCGAGACAGGCCGAAACAGTTTTTGAATGAACGGCCTGTCACTCATCGTCTGAAATCAGACCAGAGAGGAAACAGAGCGCAGCAAATTAAAATACACACAAAAGGACACACAAGCGCCTTTACAGACAGGCGTTGAAATCCAGTACGGTACAGTACATTCAGACGTGCATCCGTATGTACCTAGACATAGGCATGCAGGAAAATAAACAACACTGCACGGGTTATGTATTCAAACAAAATCAAAGTACCACTGACACAACAGTATTGATTACATGTTACACTGTCAGGCCTTTGTGCTAACATGCACAGCAACACGTTTCAGCCAGTGGACTGAACATACGGTATAGACACTAGTGTGCCTTAGTGCCAGAGAGCTTCCAACACAGGTGTCTGTCTGTCTGGTGGTTTGAGGCATCACTGAGACGCATTGTTAAAGAAAGTATTACAACTACATAAGTTGACAGAATATTACAATGAAAGTGTAGCTGGAAAACACCCTTAGAAGCAACATTAACTGGAGAGAGTAGTCGTTAATAACCATGGCAATAGACAATATTCTGTTAGAATATGCACGTCCTGCTCATTCATGAAATATGCTTACATCTTGTACATAGTAATATACATATATAAGTACACAGGTTCATGTTAATGACTGAGGGTAAAATCGTTCACATCTAATGCAGGAGGAGGGTTAGGAGGAGTGTTACGAGAACCAGCGTAACTGCTAGGAGGGATGTCAGGCAGATTAAGATTTAGCGATCCGGTCCCGTTCCAACATGTGTTCCGAGTGAGACTGATGTGTTATTACGACATAAATCAAAATAAAATGTGTTTATTGTTGGCCGGGTAAGTGGAAGAATGACAAGCTCTTTTCAATATATTCCCAACTGGATTAGTTTACACACACAAAAGAACGTAACTATGTGACGAAGTAAGTAGAACCATTTCACACTTAATTGACGCCTGCAGGGGATTTTCTCTGTTCGCTAATGCTAAGCTTATGCTAACTTCTAACACTAATGTTAACTTACTAACATTTGATGTCACCTCTACTCCTTCTCTGGTTTCATTTTACGTGCATCAGTCTGGGGGCCACGGGCACTCGACCACACGACTATTCCCGACACTTCGGCCACAGCGTGCCATGTACCTGACGACCTCTACAGGCAGGACCAGTTGACCCCTAGCAGGCAGACATGTGATGCCCCTCAGTATTCATGACCGACTGTTCTACTACACCGACAACCGTGTTATCAGTGAGAGGTCCGATTCATGAAGCATAATTACAACCCGTCAAGAACACAGATGTTACAACAGGGTTCCCGCCAGCATTTTAAAAAAATATGATAAGGCATCCTGTCGTGACTGATTGACCAGGTTGGGTGGATCTACAAGAGACAAAAGGATGGAGAAAGGAAGAAAGGAAGATGGATAGAAAGTAGGACAGATGGATGGATGAATAGTAGGACGGATAGGTATGACAGTAGGACAAATAGATAGATAGGTCTAAAACAGACAGGATCACTGCTTGGACTCCTACGATGCTGCATCGTGTAACTCTACCAGTAAACTCCAGGCTGCCAACCGTTTCTGGAACACAGCGTTTGTTCTTCGAAAAAGGTTCGAGTCGAGTGAAATATTCAACGGGCCCATGTTACTAGGTGACAAAGCCCTGGTTCTATGCAACGGGACGTTTCCTGCCCATCTGGAACCTCGGGTGCGAATGCGCCTTTCTGCTGAGCTTTACAGAGACCGGAGCACCTGATCCTGATCTACCCTGATCAAATCAACCGATCGATAGAAAACCACACACTTAACCTGTCAAGTTGGTCCTGCCCCACTCTGTGACACATTAAATGATGCTTCTTAACCCTCCCAGCGCCTGACCGGCTGTCTTCTTGGCCCGAAGAGAATCCGCCGCCATTTGCCACCATGGACACCTGTCAGCTATCTAACTCTTTATTTTTGTTCCTTCGTTGCTTGGGACCGTAACCATGGGTGTAAACCTAGCCTTAAAAGAGGGCTGGATGTCCTGGGTGGTGGGCCATTCTGGAGAAGCCTCCTCTGCACTGCGGGGAAGGAGATGAGGATGATGATGATGATGATGATGATGCGGGGCTCATGCAGGACACCCAACCCGGGCCAGCCCTGCGAGGTGTCAAACGAGAGAGTCCCGATACACAATAGGGCCTAATCCTGGGGGCGGTGAAAAGGAAACCGGCGATGAAGCAGGTCGGATAACGGAGCGGTAACTACACACCGCAGAGCCAGGGACGCAGAAGCAGAGGCCCCGGAGGTGGCGGCGGCGGCTGAAAAGGCGTCGGGCCGCGGTCTCGGGTTACGCAGAAAGAGTGACTCACCTCCAGGAAACACGGCAATTTGTGCGAGAGCTGGAGCGGAGAGAGTGCGCACTAAGTGACAGCTACTTCGCTGCATTTTTAACGGCGGCCGGCCGTGAATAATTGATCCGGGCGGCCGCACAAAGGAGCGTGGTGCCATCCATCCCGGGGGAGAGCGGCGCGATACTGTTTTGTATGAAGACACTTTCTTTTCAGATGGCAAGACACCTTAGCTGGCACGGAGATGCGTGGCGGCGGGCGAGGGAGGGGCCGGGCGGATGAGGTGTCGCTCGGAGAGAGGTGAGAAGAGACGAGTCGCTCCTGTTGAGTGAAAAGACCAGCGGAACTCAAGCCGGGGCCTAATTGTCGGCGTTGGGATTCAATTCGCCTAATTGACGGTAAAACAATGGCGGTGGGTCGGCGAATGTCAGTCAAAGTGAGTTTCCATCGGCGGCGTGGAGGTGCAGAGAGGGTTCCGCTGACCTCTCAGACCTTCCATTGGTAAATTAAAATTCCAACCTCATAATACTCAAAGCCGGCAGTTTCCCCCGAATTTGAAACGCACACCTGTCGTAGGTGAAACTTCATTACGGGACACAGACTTGTGAATCCTGCATTATTTATTTCATGACCGGGTTGTCTCACAGAGCAAATAATTCAATTGTCTTTCTCCTGGTCTGACCGGTTACTTGGACCACTGCTTGTGATTGGTCAGGATGTTAAAGTAAATTCTGGTGAGGCTAATAATCTAAAGCTTGTCATGGTTTATATTTCTAAATATTACATTTCAAAGCTTCAAGATTAATTCAGTGGAGCTGAATGTGGAAAGTGTGAGGTTATTATGATTTGTTTCTGTGTGTATAGATGAAGATGAAATGTGAAGTGTACTACAACCCTGAACATTACTGTAACACGTGTGACAACATGTTACATGCAATAAAAACTACACTCACAATCATGCTCAACTCCAACACAGAAACTGTAAACATACACATTTCTAAACATGTTGTATAACTGTAATTACAGTATTCAATACACTTGGGATGTTAATGTAAATATTTTGTACATTTGAAATGTACCTGGTCACTGTAGATTATTTACTGTATATAAGCTAACATCACATTGCAACACACAGACCATAAAACTGTTGTTTTGTGTGTTTTCATTTGTTTGATGGACCAGAATGCCTGTCATTACTGAACCATAATTGGAATTTCAGATGAGATCAACAGAAACATGCAAACCACGGTGAACCACGTAGTCTACTACAACATGGATTCTGTCAGTTATGTTTAACAAAGCTGCTGGTATGACTGTAACCTTACGGGACAGGGCGGGAGAAAGTGTAATGCCTTCTGAACTTGAACACGGCCGACCTGTTTTTGTTTGAGACTACTTTGAGAGCAGCAGGAGGCACGGTCACAACTCAGCTTTAGTTCAAAGAAATATTTGCATCTCACTCCCTCTCTCTCTTGTGGATGCCAAGCCGCTCACCTGGAGCCGAAGGCACCGCGACAAACCATAATTTCCACTCCTAAAGGTCTGGTAATTGTCTGTGAAGTGGCCCACATAACACCGCCCTCCCCGTCTCTTCGCACACACTCCCTCACGTCTGCCTGTCCCATTACAAGACGACGTCCAGGTAATAAAGGCCACATTCTCACAACAACGCCAGAACCCTGCAGTACCGCACTAGCAGAGCCAAGCGCCTGGAGAGGCACCAGGGGTTCACCGTGAGTCAGTTGTTAGTCACGGACGAGAGGTGGGTGAGGGGGAGGGTGGGGGAGGGGGGTGAGGCGGAAAGGAAGACATACCTGCGGAGCAACAATGCAAACGGTCTTTAAACAACAAGCATAGTAATTTTCACTTTCCACGCGGCGAGACATCGCCCCCCAAGGCTCTTTGAATCAGAGTGCGGTTAGTCCTGGAGCAGGAAGAGGCGCGCGCCTGCCAATCAACAGCCGACGACAAAAGCGGTCTGTCGGCAGGTATGGTGGGACTACGCACAAGATAGCATCTACACACACACGTGCGCACACACACGTGTACACACGTGCACACACACACACACACACACACACGTGCACACACACACACACACACACACACACGTGCACACACACACACACACAGCAGCCTGCGTGTCTACAGTGGGAGCACATACACACATCAGCAGACACAAAACAAAACGGAAAAACATGCCTGCACGCACATGCTCGCCGTACCCACAATACCCCTCCCACATACACACACACACTACACACTACACACACACACACACACACACACACACACACACACACACACACACACACACACACACACACACACACACACACACACACACACACACAGAGGGTCTTGGTCTTGGTTTTATTATCTCATGGGCTCAACAGTGAGTCTCTGTCACTCTGTCAGAGAGAGATAGAGACAGAGAGACAGACAGACAGACAGGTAGGCAGACAGACAGGGAGGCA
>OOFB01026325.1:3686-16457 GCA_900323305.1 Trachyrincus murrayi
AGAGAAGCGCTTGTGTCAGACGGAGTAGTTTGCACTATTCTTAATTTAATACCAGTAGTTTACACTATTTTTAATGTAGAACCAGTAGTTTACACTATTCTTAATTTAATACCAGTAGTTTGAGCTATTCTTAATATAATACCAGCAGTTTACACTATTCTTAATTTTAAGAATAGTGTATTAAATTAAGAAGTGTAAAGTACTGGTATTATTCTTAATTGAATACCAGTAGTTTACACTATTCTTAATTTAATACCAGTAGTTTGTACTATTTTTAATTTAATACCAGTAGTTTACACTATTCTTAATTTAAATAGCAGTAGTTTACACTATTCTTAATTTAATACCAGTAGTTTGAGCTATTCTTAATATAATACCAGCACTTTACACTATTCTTAATATAATACCAGTAGTTTACACTATTCTTAATTTAATACTAGTAGTTTGTACTATTTTTAATTTAATACCAGTAGTTTACACTATTCTTAATTTAAATAGCAGTAGTTTACACTATTCTTAATTGAATACCAGTAGTTTACACTATTCTTAATTTAATACCAGTAGTTTACACTATTCTTAATACCAGTAGTTTGCAGTGGTGGAAAGTAACTAAGTACATTTACTATGGGCCATTCTGCATAATGAGTACTTAAGTAACATTTTCAATGCAGGACTTTTACTTGTAACAGAGTATTTCTACAGTGTGGTATTACTATTTTTACTCAAGTAATAGATCTGAGTACTTCTTCCACCACTGATAGTTTGCACCACTGATCTAATACCAGTAGTTTGCAGTATTCTTAATCTAATACCAGCAATGTGCACCATTTCTTATATTGTCATTGTATGACTTATGACTTTTATTGTATCTTTTATCTGCATCTAATTGGTTGACGATGCCTGACATTCCAGTATTTCATGTCCCTTAACGAATTCTATTCGTTGTTTTCTACTGCACAAATGACAAATACACTTTAAACTTGAAGAGGTGTGATAAAGCCACCCTTACCAGCTTGCCATAATGCATATGCAACATGCCATCCATGGTGTTGTTCAGAATACATATTAACAGCCATGCATGGCTTTCAAGAGCAGCCAAACTATATAAAAACCGAACCTTTGAGGACAGCAGATGCTGTACTGCCGTGTGCTGTGGTTATGCCTCAGAGGTAAATAAAGTATCAATCTAAACTAATATAATCACCAGAAACCAGAAACTTTGCTTTTACTTTAGTGCTTGGTTAGTCTTTAAAACCCTTTTCAAACTGTGTGTCCTTCTCCCCGGCCACCCTACAGGCTTCCTTCCAGGGCATTCACAGTTGTCAAAGTTATTCTACTTTTCCTTTTTCTAGGGAATGAATGGAGAATCATATTTGTGGATGTACATTGAGATTCAGTTAATTGCCTAAGCAGCCATTGTGGCTCTATTCTACAACTTTAATTTGTTGGTATTCACAGGCACAGTTTTCTGTCCATTTTCCCCGTCACTTTAATTCAGAGGGTAAACCGAGCGAGGGTGCGAGGGCGTGAAATGAGGGCACAAACCTTGAGGTAGAACTTTGAGATTTCAAACAGTCTCTGGCTGCAGGCACGGAAGCATTCGTGTTCAGCGGTGACACCGTGGTGACTTAGCGTTTTAGCGACTACCTCTTTCAGCATCTGGGAGACACGCACACGCACACGCACACACACAAAATTACGTTTGTTCACACGTCTATACACACACACACACACACACATATATATATATTTACACAAGAGCTTAACGTTTAACTTGGACAAAGTATAACCCCGCCTTATCACGGTCTATCGATGTGAGGTGACGTCCTTGCAACTACTTCAAGTGCTGGAGTCTAAAACCTAAAATGAATACAGTACTTTTAAAAAGAACATTTCAATGCATCATATAATCATTCTTGAAACCAAGGACTCAAATCTTTGCCATTTGCTCTCACTAAAGAGGTCACAGATACCTTTTAATCTCAATTTCTAGGCTGGGCGATAAGTGTGTTTGCACAATGATCAACAGAACTCAAGGTCTCCCGATGCAGCCTTCAGATTGCATCGCATGTTGTGTCGTCTTTGCAGGTGACAAACTGTACACCACGTTACATCCCTGACGTACGCTGGCGTTTTGACTCACACTAACACACCCTGTACCGTTTAGCTTTAAGAGACGCAGTCCTGATGTTGTTTATTTAGTCAATGTGACAGATCACACACACACACACACACACGCGCACGCGCACGCACACGCACATGCACTCTCCTACCCTGTGATGCTTCTGGGAGCGGGACTCCTTGGCCTGCTGGTCCTCGTTGTGGATCTGAGGCGTCCTCTGGTGGACGGATCCGGACATGCCGGCCGCTACACCGGGAGGGTTGCCTGACGGGGAGTAGAGACAGGACGGAGCCAAGGGTTAGCTACCCTCCTCGGTACATGCTGTAGGTTGGCTGGTAGCCGTGTCTTCTTGAGTTTGGATATAGGTTATATTGTTATTTTGATTAGATGGGTGCTTTGGAAATGTGGTGGCAACAGCAGCAATAGACGAATAAAAACAAAATATCAATATAAAAGACACATACAAGTACGAGTACATTTGCGACAATAATAATACAATGCAGTGCAAATTCAATGAAATACAAATAATAGGGTAATCATCAGAAACATCGAACATTTCTAAAGTCGCCTTTGCGTCTTTTCTATGCGGCCCTCTCGGCAAGGTCTCGGTTAAAGCGATTTTAATTTAATGGAGACGTTTTTCAAGAAAATAATGAGTCCCTGTCAGCTCTGAAATACCAAGAACACTAAATAAGTCCCGGAGACACTGAGGCATATTTTATCCAACTCTGCTGGGGTGTTCAGCTGCTGAGTGACGCAGAGCGAGAGAGACATCCTTCCCTCTGCAGACTCCGTTCACAGAGGCGTCATCGTAGGACAAACACGGGTGTCGCTCATAACACTAATTACGGGTCTGCTCCTGTTATGTACCGGGACGCGGGCAGCACTAACGGGGCCCACATCTGGAGTTCACTTGCGGGGTAGAGTCGGTCTGCTTTTAGCTGCTGCTGCTGCTGTCCTCGTCGGAGAAAATAAATATATAATGACTGTAATACAATGCGTTGTGATGCTTTATCACCACTGAGGTAAGCCAGCCAGGGCTTGAGCTTTTGCGGGAAAAAAAAGTGTGGTTTGGTTGGAGGTCAAAGTGGTTTGGTCCACAACCACTCAACCAGTAAGAACCATTTCATTTTTACATGACTACTCTCTATGAAATATTTGAATGCAGAGGGATATTTTTCAACATTCGAGCATTGAACTAGTGGAAAAAAAATCAAGCTCAGCATGTACAGTAGGAAACGTGTAGGTGGTGAGAAATGAGTGCACTACTAAGTACATTTTGTATCGAGTGAAGTTAAAAAAAATGTAAATTAAAATCTGGCACAAATATGAAGCAGGAGAGAGATGCGCTAAACCTGTAGCACAGCAATCCCGTTCTTCACCCTACCTGATGACGTACGTCTGGTGGGCGGTACCAGAGAGCCGGGTAGAGTGGAGGCAGATCTGATTGGCTGCTGCCTCAGTGACCTCAGCGAGGGGTGTGTCCCACTGCTACTGCTGCTCTGTGAGCACAGAGAGTCACTGCTCTCCGACTTCACCAGTCTGGGGGGGGGAGATAGCCATGAAACGGACAACAAAGGAGACATTTAGCACCACAATAACATTTGAAAGATGAGACACACACGCCCACGGCCACGCCCACGGCCACGCCCACCTCTTGCGCGGATACCCCGGCGTGGCGTCGGCTTCACGAGACCTCCGCTTCAGCCGCGCCACGTCGGCGTTCTGCAGCTGCATCAGAGTCTCCCCGTCGGGCACGCTGCCCGGCTCCGAGGTCACGGCGGGGGAGGGGACGGGGGCGGGGCTGAGGGCGAAGGGGAGGGGGCAGGGCTCCTTGGAGCAGGTGGTCTGGGTCTCGAAGCGGATGAGACGCGACTGTAGACGCACGAAGCCCAGGTCGCGGTCCAGCGCCCGCTGCTTGTCCAGACAGAACCTGCACAAAAAAAACAACAACAACAACAACAACAACAACAAGGGAAAATATTTTAAATCATGACCCATTTGGTGAAAGACAGAATGATGGCCGACGTCGGCAGACCGCCCAGACTTCCTCCAGCAACAGCCAACACCCGCCAACGGGTACGGCACACTGGCCCGACTTGGCCAAAGATTCCCTCTTCGATTCTCAGCAGTTGATCGCAGAACGTGGTGTATAGCGAGAAGTAACGCAGCGTTATTCTGTAATCACAGTGTAATCATGTGCTCCATGTGGCACAGAGCACCATCCCTCCATTCCTGGGTGTGGAATGCGTTTATCCATCACAAATTGAAAAGCTACATAAGTAAGGAAAACATTGTGTAGTGTATTCGAGGACTCAATACTCAATCCACCTCAAAGTGAATGAATGCTATATCCCAATGAGTTGTGGAGAGAGAGAGAGAGAGAGAGAGAAACAATATATTGCACATCACAGACAAATGTGTGCTTGTGTTGGTTGACGGGGGGGACGGGGGAGAGACAGGGAGAGACATCAATCATCTACGCCTACGCCGACTAACTAACTGCCGCGGGGAGCAGCGTGGCGTGCAAGCGTTACTAAACGGGTATGACGGGGTGCTTACTCTATCCCGTGGTAGTTGGAGGCCGATGCCTTGCTGAAGGGCATCCGGCTGACCCGCCCGGGAGACAGTTCCGGAGACAAGTGGAACGCGTTGCTCCTGCCAGACGAAGAGCGGTAGAGAACGAGAGCGAGAGCGAGAGCGAGAGCGAGAGCGAGAGAGAAGAGAGAGCGAGAGAGACAAACTTTAATTGAAGATTGAAGGAGAAAGCAGAAAGCGATTGGTTGACGGGGCACTCGTTAGACACCATGCGACTTAATGAGGTATGCAGGATATGGAAATTGTTAAACAGGAGACTGCCGACATTATTCTGTACGTAGACTTAAGTGGGGGAACAGAACCGACCCTCTGCAGATGACCAGGGGCTGCAGGTCCCCGGCAGGCATGCCATCAGCGGTGAAGTGCTTCAACAGTTCCCTGGCGTCCAACAACGCCGAGGACACCCGCGGACCGTCTTTCGGACCCAGGAGACTGTCGCTGGAGCCCGCCGCGGACAACGGGCCAAACCTGAGGGGCGAGAGACAGACAAAGATATGTCTCAATGGCCCCGTGGCTTTGACGGCCTTCGTCTTTCTGCATCGTTGTACGTGCAGCGTGCAGTAGCTTCGCGGCGGCTAGACTTTGCGCTAGACAATAATCGAATGATTTATACAAATCTGATTCGCTGCTGCTGCCGTCCTACCGTCACTTACCGGTTCTTTTGACGTCTTTTCCGGAGGTTCTCGACGTTGTGGAGGACGCTCCTCTCTGGCCAGTCCGGCTGCTGGGAGGCTCCTTGTTTCATCCCTATGCAAGCGCGAGGGAAAAGACGACAAGGGTCTGAACACCGGAAGCCGTGGCGCATCAACACGATGTGAAATGGTGCAGAACGCATGCAATGTCACGCAATGTCACACGGTCACTACGTCTCCATCATGACGTCCCCTACCGTGGATGTGGTACAAATCTGAAACCTGTACGTACGGATCTCTCTTAAACCGGCCCATACACAGGCTGAAATGGTTGCGAGTACGTGGTGCCTTTCGTGTAAACAGATGAGATTTAATCTAGATAGCACAATAGAAATTAAAACGACGGTTGTAGAATCTAGATAGTTCTCTCGGGGTAAACGGGGCCCGAGAAAGGACCTCCAGTGAAGGATCTGGTCCTGGTTTCCTGTCCAACAAGCGTACCTGGAGCCTCGGAAACGGTGCTCTGTCGGTCCTCCAGGAGGCAGGGGGCAGCAGTCATGTTCAGGTACTGCTCTCTGGCCCGGTTCAGCAGGGCCTTTAAGTCGGTGACTGGTATCGTGGCTGTCGACGAGGCATCCAATCGCCTCTCTGCAAAAAACAAAAGGAAATATATAAACATGTAGCCGCATCAGAAGATCGTTTAGCTCTGCTAGTAAGAGCAAGGGTCTCCCGAACTGTCGCCATAACAAACTGTTGTTCACAGAATCTCCACACCACACAACGAAAGATCCTGGATCCGATAAGCTACAGGACTTTCAGCACAGTGTCAACGTTGTATTATATCATCATTAATGATATTGCGTTTTAAATGCCACAAATATACTAATCTATTTGCCAATATACTGTATTATTTTCATCACACCAGGTAATAAGGTAGAAAAAACACTGGCTATACCCCATGGTGCGAAAATCCATCAATTGTCGATATTGGAAAAAAATATTTTGTGCATTTCCTGTTACCTAACCATAAGTAGAAGCACAACAGTTATATACTGTTTAACTGCATTTTGATTGGAATTGGCTGATTGGGATTAATCGTCCCAATATTAAAAAGGCGTATATTAAACGCCGATGACAGACTACTTACCTTATCAGATAATTCCCTCAAAAACCCAAAGTGTTTGTGATTGTGTCGTGAATTCCGGGCTGGCATTTCAACCACGATTAATATTCCTACAGAACAGACGTTCTCCAAGAACAAATCCAATGGTGATCAATACACAGTTCATTATCATTCTCTGGAACACACTCCGTGTGCTTTGATGAGACTTTACATTCTTTTGGCTTGTCTGCACCACACTTCCAGCCAGGGTCTTTGAACGCTTGGAGGACACAATAGGAGCCTGTTGAAATAATGATGTGCCTACAGGATGACAGAGTTCCAGAGACATGTCGGAGAGAGATTCAGACTGCCCCCCCCCCCCCCCCCCGCCCCAGCCCCCCCTCCCTTCCCGGTTGGAAGAGCTGAGAGCTCACATTTCGTGCTCTTCGTGCGCCCCTTGTTCCTCAGGCGATATCTTTAACAAGCGGGCGCAGATCATCTGAATTCAATTTAAATGAGCAGCCGCTACCATTAGGTTAACTTCCATCACGTCGCAGGTAGCTGTTACAGCTCGGGGCGGGGGGAATAAAAAGGTGATTTGTGCAACTACAAATTGCAGCAGGACGAGCGTGGAACGCGAGCGGCTTTGTTGCCAATTTTAACAAAACGCGCGTTCGTCCGTCGTGGTGTTCCTTTCCTCCGTGGCGTTCGGGGCCATTTGGAACGATTGTGTTTCGAACGGCATATCAAAAAGACAGTCCTGAGGTTATTGAAAACGTAGTGAGCTGAACCATTGAGGTCAATACCTGAAGTAGAATAATAAAAGCTTCACCTAATGACTAAGAGATTTTGTAGCATTCCCTCCGCTGCTGGTAGGAGATGCTCCGTGCAGTGAAAGCGATGGTTGGTGTAGTGATGATAACGACATAGGAAAGTGTGTGTGTGTGTGTGTGTGTGTGTGTGTGTGTGTGTGTGTGTGTGAGAGAGGAGGTCAACAGCAGCAGCTATAGCGTACGGATCAGGCACGGGTGAGGTAATGAGTGAGACGGCTTTTTATCATTCTCTGGAGCACTCCCGGGACCCTGCCGTCGCCCTCGCCATTGGCTTTTTACAGGCAGGAGAAACAACAACCCAGCCAATCAGCAGCTTTGTGGCGGGGGGTTTACGTAGTAGACGATCAGTCAGAAGAACACATCACATCAATACAATACAATCGGCCACAGCTGATACAGAAGATGCTTATTAATGCTTTTAAACACATTCTTACTCTGCTGAGTCTGTAATGGAAATGCCCAATGTCACTGGTAGTCTACAATTCAATAATGAATTAGCATGAATAGGTTGAATTAGCATGAATAGGTTGACGTAGCAGAGAAGCGTAGCTGTAATTGTCCATTCTGGCAGTCAGCTACATGCAGTGTCCCCTGGCAAACCTTGAGGAAAAAGCGATTTCTCCAACTACATCTGAACGACATTAAAATTGCAGGATTAGAAAATGGGCCGAACCAGATTGAGCGACTCCCCATCTACATGGGTTTAGAAATGTTCCCCACAGGTTATGCCATTCAACGTGTACGGAAATTTAATTGGGTGTCAGGAATATAAAGGACTCACTTAGGCATTCCTTAAGAACCAGTGTCTGGGCCCGGGTCGCTCTCCGCATGTCGTCTCCACGGAGACTGGGCAGGGAGTCCAGGATGCTGCCTTCATTCTTTCCTACTCGCTCTGGGAGAGAGAGAGAGAAAGGGCGGGAGGAGAAATGACAAGGGAAAGGTTAGAGTGAAAAATAGCCTCACACACACAGACACAAAGACACACAGACACACGCGCGAGAGGAAGACATGAACGAGAGAGAGGGAGGATGAGGGAAAATGTCAGAGACACACACACACACACACACACACACACACACACACACACACACACACACACACACACACACACACACACACACACACACACACACACACACACACACACACACACACAGAGAGAGAGATGACGAGAGTTCTCTCATTGAAGTCTTATATTGCCACCTTATATTGTCACCTCATAATACCTGCATTGCTGTCCAACTTTTAATTAAACTTAATTTTCCCCATAGAGAAGTTGAAGGTGTGCTATATTCAGCTGATGTCTGGCTTGATTCGACCATGCTTTCCCTCCACTTGGCCGATGCATTTCCATAAAGGATTGCTATACATGAGTGCATTTCAGTTAATTTCAGGAGATTTAAATTGTTCCTTTCCGGGTGGCAAATGCCAACAACAGAAATGTCATTGCTTTCAAAGTGGACCACCACAGGCAGGAAGGAAATCACACGTGCACGAGTACACACATACAGCATACCTGATGAAAGCAGAGACTTTTCTCTCAAAAGCCCATTGACGGTTGCCACGGCAGCAGCTCCATTGATCTGATTGGCTGAGTGGAGCATCCTGGCTCTGCAGGTTCCTCTACCGTCCTCTGAGCCTTGGACCAACAGGAAGTAGTGGGCACCCTCACCTTTGACCTCCACCTCAGGCACTACACACCATGCCAAGCAGGAGCAGAGAGGTGAAGAGGTTAGTGGCCGACCAACTTACCGGGAGTATCTTCAGTGTATTCAACATGAGGGCGAGGGCGTGCTACCAGGCAGGGAGCTGGGTCTCTTGGCCAGGGTCTCCCTCCATCGCTGGGAACCCAGCTGGCTGGCCGGTGGCTGGGCGATGGGGGTGACCACACAGGACAGGCAAAACAATGCTCCTACCTGTGTGTGTGGGGGGGGGGGGGGATGGGTTGCGTTTATATGTGCAAGAAATATCAATATTTTTTAATTTAATTTAAAAGTGCAAGAGATAAAATGCAAGTCGAGGAGGTGCGAATGTGCTAATGAACTAACAATACCAAGTCACTGGCTAAAACTGAAAAAAATTAATACATGGAAAAAATGAAAGCTAGGTTTTAACGCACAACAAAGGTCAATGTCCAGTATTTGTACTGGAACTGTCCGTTATGAGCTCAAGAGCAGCAGGGACTAGAGATGGGCCAGTTACCTTCCCATGCAGTGAGGACAGTTGATCCAACAGCAGCTTGCACTTCTTTGACTTCCCGGACATACGACTGGGCTCACCAATGAAGGAACCAGACACTATTTGACAAAGGTTCACCTTTATATTATTAGTATTTTTTGAGTGAGATGACATGGAGATTTTTACTAAAACAAGTTGTGCTGTAATATTTATGCGGTCTGAAAAGGGAGCAGGATGGACTGTAGGAGTGACAAAATTCTATTTACATATTCCACAATAAAAGCGTGGTTATTATCAAGTTAACTTTGCATACAACAATAGGCTGACTACGCACACACGTGCACACGCCCATGCACACGCACACGGCTTAAGGATACAGCTGGAACTCGGTGTTGGACAACAGAAAGGCAGGTAGTTTTGTGAGCGTGACCAACTGCATGAAGTCTAAAACATTCCTGTAGTAATGGAAGACCTAGAGATTGAAGAAAGAGATTAGAAGGTGGTCGGAGAGAGAAGATACATACGTGGAAGTAGCGAACAAGGAGGTTAGCCATCTTATCATCATTTCCACATCGTATAGCATTATAATCATCATTATTATTATTATTATTATTACAGCTTATTTATTCTTGCTTTTTGGGATTCTGTTATGCTGCATGCACTCTTTGCACGCAAAAAGAGTCATCAGGTAAATCTCTCTTTCAATGGATTAGGACTCCTTAGGAAACAATCAAACACATCAGGAAATTATTACTTCAAATGTCTTTATGGTTTCATAAAGACATTTAAAGACTATTGTTACGACTTAGTAAGGAGTTGAATTAAGGCAATACACAAAGGACCATGCCGCCTGTGTGTATACCTATAAGTATAAGTATAAGTGTTTGTGTTGTAGCTCCCACTCCCACTGTAGCCTGAGAAGCTGGTCAAAAATATCACGAATCAACTTAACACGCACTACCCACGCATGGGCATCGACTTCAACGCGCACCCCCCTATCCTCAGAAGACTACAATGTCAGCTTTGCTCAAGCACCCCAGTATGCTGTGCGTGGGTCTGTGTGCATGCATTACCAACAATGTGCGGCTAGCGCTTCGCATTACACTCTACGTGCAACAAGTTGTATATTAAAAAAAAGAAATAAAAGAGGAGGCGGCGGCAAACAAGGCAGGACAGGTTAATAAATAAATATATAAGAAAGATGAATAGCAACCCAGGGAAAATGAGATGGAGATCAATCTCGCGAGCCCTCAAGACAAGCCCAGAAGATTGGGAACCGTTGAAGCGAGGCCAAACTCGCTGCCAATTTACTTTGATGGGGGGAACGCAGGACGATACTGGAATGACCATTCAATCCCTGTCACCATTACTAGATTGCTTCAGAGCCTGTGTGTGTGCCTGCCTGTGTTTCACAGTCACACGTGCACTCTCCCACACAGAGTCCACACTAATTGAATCCTGTAGCTTTTCTTGTCATGTAGGGACCGAAGAAATGAAATGAAATGAAATGGGGCTCGGATTCCTCTAGAATTTTCCTCTAGAACACAGACCGATCTGTGGTCGATCTGCGAGGAACTCTTTAATCCACTGGATCACGTGGCTGTTGGCATTAATGTCACAAAGCCTTCTAAATCAGAATATATCTCTGCATACAAAAAAGCTGCACTAAAATCTAGAAATAAAAGTGTGGCTTAACTCTTATACTGCTGCAGATGTTTACTGACAGTATTCATCAGTGTCAATGTTGCGTCTCCAGTACCTCGGCCCTCCTTGTATGCAAACTGAAGTGGGTCCAAACCGTTCACTGAGAGATGTTGATGGATGATTGACTACGACCCTCTCCATTGTAAAATATTTGACATTATTTGTGTTTATATTTGTGGCTCTCCAGCTACAACAGTAGTGTGCGTGGTTGATGGCTGGTTTAAGCAGCCTCACCTGGCCCGAGCCAGGCTGATTAGACTCTGGGGCTGAGTGAGGCTGCACACCTGCGGTGCAAAACATTACCAACTCTACAGTAGTGGCAAACCGAGGGGTTCTTCAGGCAACGACCACTAAAAGCAGTGCACTCTCCATCGCTGAACGGGTCCAGAAAAAGACTGAGATCTACAGAAGTCTGCCTTCAACCCCATCAGGACAAGACCCTGTAGTCTGGTGGTGGGGTGGGGGATAGCCTCCCCATATTGTCTGCACCACTTTCAAACACGTGCCTGTGTGTGTGCAGGCCTGCACAAGAATGGCAGAAGTTTGAAGCTGGAGTTTGTAGAATACCAACTCAAAATGTATTTTGCTGTTATTAGTACTGTAACTGTTATTTAGTTTTAAATTATTGTAGTTGGGTTAGGTTTTATTTATTATGTGAATTTGTTACGTACATGTGTTTTGTATCTATTCCTATATTTAAACTGTTAACAGTTGATATATTGTTGATATATTGTTAAATTTCAAGACGTTTTTTAATGTCGTCGACCGTCATTTTGTGCATTTTTTTTAAAGTATCGGTTCAGGCACCATTTAGGTACCGTTTTAAAAGTATCGTTTTAGCACCGGTATCGTAAAAAACCCAAACGATACCCAACACTAATACACGGTGGACAAAAGAAATACATACATACAGTATATAACTGCCAAAGTGTTCCAACACGCACACACAGCAAATCATCCCTGTTATATGTGTGCATGTGTGTGTGTGTGTGTGCGGTTACAAATGACAAACAGCTAATCCACAAGGGAAAAGGTATTCAGCTGAAGATGGTTGAGCAGACAGTCAGGACTCTGTACGTGTCATTGAGTGCCAGAAGCCATCTGGCTGGCACACACACACACACACACACACACACACACACACACACACACACACACACACACACACACACACACACACACACACACACACACACACACACACACACACACACACACAGACGAAGTCAGTATCATCACTTTCTTCTTCTCAGTACACGCAAATACTTACCTGTCGCCATGGACACAGGCGACAGGTACATATAATATATAGTGACACATGCAATGTTTATGATGAACCATATCGTGACTGCTCTGTTCGCGTGTCTGTGTGTCGTCTCTTGTATGCATGTAAACATGTGTGTGTAAACGTGTGTAGACAGCTCACATGCAAACGTGTGTGTGTGTGTGTGTGTGTGTGTGTGTGTGTGTGTGTGTGTGTGTGTGTGTGTGTGTGTGTGTGTGTGTGTGTGTGTGTGTGTGTGTGTGTGTGTGTGTGTGTGTGTGTGTGTGATTCACAATTGTATATTTAATTTCCGTATCAGTAATTTCAATTTTGAGTTT
>OOFB01026329.1:0-10741 GCA_900323305.1 Trachyrincus murrayi
CACACAGTTACAGATTGTTCTGTGTGTGTGTATGTGTGCCTCATTGTGTGTGTGTGTGTGCTTTGTGTCTTGTGTTTGTGTGCATTGTCTCATTGTGTATCTGTGTGCGTGTATGTTGTGTCTTCTTGCTTTGGTGTGTGTGTGTGTGTGTGTTCAGGAACACTTGGCTTTGGTTAACTGGTGATCCTCTTAAATGTTTCTCTCTCTCTCCTCATGTATCTCTCACTCTCTCTCTCTCTCTCCAGTCCATGGCTCTGTACTGGCTGAGCTCCAGTCTGGTGGGTCTGGGTCACAACCTGCTGCTGCGGTCCCCGCGCCTCCAGACTGCCTGCCGCATCCCCCCGGTGAGATCCAGCTCCCAGACCCCCTACCGGGACCTGGCCTCTGCCCTCAGGGACAAGTACCTCCCATGAACACTGCGTGTGAGAGAGTGAGAGAGTGAAGGTGAGATTGTGTGTGTGTGTGTGTGTGAGAGAGAGAGTGAATGAGACCGTGTGTGTGTGTGTGTGTGTGTGTGCGTGTGCGTGCATGTGTGTGTGTGTGTATTTATGTGTTGTAAAGTTTAGCCAAACAAACATGTTTGGCACCAATTTTGGCTAATCAAATCAAAGGAATCTTTTTTCCCTGATTAAAAAAAAATGCTTTACCCAATATTTTGTATTTGTTTGATTATACGTCTGAACATGTTTTGGGAGCAAATAATAAAGCAAGTGACCTTTGCCCTGTCTAATAAAGTTATTAATTCACCATCATTCTGCTCACTGTCATGGGACAACAGCTACTTTTAGTATAGTTCAGTTAGAATTAAAACAGCAACTTGATGTTAAACTTTGGTTCTTTGGACTCAAACAATAACATACTGTGCTCTCTCCGTGTGATCCCACCTTATTGTTATGTTATAAACTCGCAATTTCAATTATTTGCATCTGTCTTAGAGTTGCTGTATCATCCACGTGTTAAAATGGTGTCTTTCGCTTTGAAGTGTGGTCTAGTTTACTTCAGTGTCCATTTCCTTGTAAATAACGTCTGAGCTTAACTTTAAAACTGTGATTTCATACCGTAAGTTTGGAGCCGTGGAGGGCCCCTATAACTGTGGACAGGGGCCGATTAAAACGCACCAATGGGTAAACACCGGGGGGCGTGGTCAAGTTGTAACGCAGTGAGAGTTGTAAACCGTTCCCTGGGACGGCTCATTGTACGCGCGCAGAGAGCGGCACTACATCGCACACTTGAACTGCCAGAACTCTGTTGCAAACATGCTCGTGCTTTACGCCGTCGTCGTGTCGCTGTCCGTCGTGTCCGCGAGCCGCGTTCCGCGCAGCTGTGGCACCTGCGACCTCACCGTCTGCGAGGCCCTGCCCGTCGACGGGTGCGCGGCGGGCACGGCGCTGGACTCCTGCGGGTGCTGCACCGTCTGCAACGCCGGAGAGGGCGAGCAGTGCGGCGGGCGCGGATCCACCGCCAGGCGCTGCGCGTCCGGGCTGGAGTGCGTCAAGTCCGACAAGGACAAGAAGAGCAAAGCCGGCGTCTGCGCCTGCAAAGCGAACTACGAGGTGTGCGGCAGCGATGGGGTGACCTACAAGACGGGATGCGACCTGAAAGCCGCCAGCAGCCAAGCCGTCGCGGAGGAGCAGGCGGAGATCAAGGTCCAGAACAAGGGCAGATGCGCAACAGGTGAGGTTTCAAAACCCATTCAACTTTTTTTTTTTAAATAGACTGTCCATGAATATTAACCATCATGCCTAATTGCAATTAGGAGAAAATATTTGCTAAGCCGGGCAGTCATTATTTCTTTAAGGTTGTTCAATAATTGTTTTCCCCTTTTACTAAGTGAACAATTTACTCTGAACCAATGCGAGTCACGGCCAGTTACAGTTCTTCTCCAGAATCAACTTCCCCCCCATAACGGCTGGTCCCTATACCCTATAGTGGCTTACACACAGGCTGATAGCTATGGTCTCTATGTGAAGTAGGCCTACCCTGGACACAGTAGGCCTACCCTGGACACAGCCATACCTGAATTCCAGCAGCAGGACTACTCTTGCAAAGGCTTTGTTAAAGCAAAGAGGCCCCCCATAGCAACACACAGACGCACCCTGTTTTTGTGTGTGTGTGTGTGTGTGTGTGTGTGTGTGTGTGTGTGTGTGTGTGTGTGTGTGTGTGTGTGTGTGTGTGTGTGTGTGTGTATGTGAGACCAGTGAACCAGCACACTATTAATTATTACAGAGAGCCTGGCCAGTGTGTTGTGTTGGGTCGGTAGGTCTACAGAAGAACGACAGAGTTTGACTCAGTAGGCCTACGGCTGAGGAGCACAACAAACTTTGATGAAAAAAAAATTGAGAAGAAAATAAAAACGACTGAGAACCAACCTGTTGATTTATCTCTGTGTGACACTGGGGGTCAAGGGTCAATTTAACTGTGAGGGAACTGAGGACTTGCAGGGCGGTAGATCAAGGTCGTCTCTATTCTCCGTTGTTGCGTCCCGCTGGAATGTGGAGCTTGGGCCCCTAAAATTAAAAAGATTTTCTGGGAAACAAAAATTGTGAGACAATTATTGCCATGCATCAGTTAACACACACAAAAAAAAAGTTTTATAACAATTTGTTATAATTTATTATATTATTATAAATATATATTATTATAGTTATTATATTATCTTTTTTGTTTTTTACAATAATAAAAATGTAGCCTAACTTAATTAGAAGTGATTTGCCTTTGTTAGCAGTCTACAGCAAAAAAGTAAAATCGTCCTTATTATTATGCTAGTTATTATGGATTAAAGTCGCCAGCATAGCATCACTTAAATTTGACCTACGTTATGTATGCACTTGTCTTTAATAATCAGCCTTTACCCTAAATATATGTCAACTCCCTTTCCTATGGGAAACAACAAGAGGATCAGCTTACTGTACAGAGAAGCTGGCCAGGGGTGAAATACTTCAGCCACCGCTTGCATTTTCCCAAGGAGAGAAATGGAGAGGAATGTGTGTAATAAGTAATCCTATTTGATATCGCAGAAAGCAAACGCTTAAGTCTCCAAAAAAAAACTAAAACATCTCTGAAAGCAACGCAGTCATTTTTCCCTCTATGTTTCAACTCACGATTATCTTCTCATGATAGACTGCGGCCCGCACTTTCAAAGTTCTTAACTTTAAACTTAACCATAGTCTAGTGCAGTGATTCTCAACTGGAGGGCATTTTGAGAGGGTCGCCGAGCATATGCCAAACCTTCATCTTTAGAAAGAAGCCCATGAGTTAACTAATGTTTCAATGGCTTACTATTTCATTGAGTTTAGCCCCAATTACTGCAGCTTTTTGTTCCCGCAATGATTTTAACAGTACACGAAGGCATTGTTGATTACTGCACTATTGGTAAATACATTTTTTATTTTTGGGTCGTGACTTAATGACTAATGACACACGTGGGTCCTGAGGCTGGACCAGTTGAGAACCACTGGTATAGTGGTTATATAGTGTTAGACTCCCAGCCTAAAGGTTCGAACCTCCGCAGTCTACTTGTAGTCATCCCTGGGCAAAATGCCCTCATTAACCCCTACACTGCTCATGAATGGCCTGTATCTGAAAACAACAACAAGAAAAACACACTGTAAGTTGCTTTGGCTAAAAGTATGTGCTACATGACTTCTGACGTGTGTCCTCCGTCCGCTCGGCAGCACCGGTGATCGTGACGGCCCCAGGAGACGTGTACAACGTCTCCGGCTCCCAGGTGTACCTGAGCTGCGAGGCCATCGGCATCCCGACCCCGGTCGTCACCTGGAAGAAGGTACGATATGTCCCTCTCGGGCCTCCGTACGCACTCGCTATAGCATATATATATATATATACAACGTAACACAACATCAGCGGGCCATCTTGGTTCCATATTGGTTCCATATTGGTTCCATCTTGGTTCCATCTCGGTTCTAAACGCTAGCTGGGTGGGGGAACTGAATGCGGAATGGAAGCGTTTAAAAACAAGATGGCCGCTAGATGGATAAGGCCCATGAACAGGCCAGTCAGTCGTCGGGGAAACACGATGCACCTCCCGCTCCCCGATGACAGGACTTTAATTAACATGGCCACTGGCGGCCATGGTTAGCGTGTTTGGCAAGTGCATAGCACTGAGGAATTTGGTTCGGGAAGAGTGAGCATGCAAGCACACACACGCAAGCACACACACACATACACACAAATGTAATTATCTGGGGAGGGGGGCTGTCATGTTGTCATGTATACAAATTGGCACCATAAGGATAGCAGCATTCGCTTTCCTCGGTTAATCCGTCCTTCCTGCCATTGTACATTGGCGCCCAAGTGTATTTCCACAAGCCATGCATGCAGAGGAAGTGTCTCATTCAAACGCCACAGGAAATAACAGCACTCCGCTACGCTTCTACTTCCTGTCAAGTTGAAAAGCTTCGTCTACCGCCAGTGACGTGTGCCTGGGAGCAACCGTGGCTAAATGTAATCTTCATTGTATTCTATTCTAGTCATATGCTCTTAAGGGGCAGCTGGTTCATATGCCGGCTAGCGACAGATTTTCACCGGTTGAACCAACAAGCAACACACCTCATCCACTATTGGTGATTCAAACCCAAGTCTGGTTAGAGAAGGGCGGGGGATAGCCTGGAGATGAAATCAGATTAACTTAGCATTCCTGTCTCCGATAGTTAGCCTCAGTGGGCCCCTGGAATATTTGAATTCCTCTTCGGAGCGTGTCAAGGATGAGTGAAGTCTGAGGTTTGCACAGGGTTCATCATAGGAGGCAGGGAGTAAGGAGGTAGGGAGTGAGGAGGTAGGGGCCGTCCCATCCGATGAGACAACTCACAGTTTGTCCTCCACAATGCAAGGGAGAGAGGGTGAGGAGAGAGGAAACAATAGAAGGGGAGGTGAGACCTCCTTTGAGAAAGAGGAGGCAGGGGAGGGAGGAGGGGAGGGAGAGGAGAGAGAAAGAGGAGGCATGACCAGAAAAAGAACAATATTTCACAGAAAAACTAATAATAATAATAATACAAATGGAGGTGTACATTCCAGAAGGGGAAGGAAAGTATTATATATACAGTAGTACATCTCAGAGTGGAGAATACGTAAGATTTATAATTGATGAATTATACACTTGTGTTTTTGATTTGAATGTTCAATGTCTCCCAGCGATATCAGGAACCGTGTTTTTTTTTAATGCTGTGTAGTTAAAAAACAGAAAAAGAAGTGAACACAGCTAAACGTAGACAACATCTGACACTTCCCTCCATCTGACATCCAAACTATGTAAGGGGTTAGGCCGCTGTAAAACAAAAACACCCTCGGTGTGTCGGGACAGAGGAGACGAGCTCCCGGGAATCTGCCTTTGGTCGTCTCTGGAGACGAGCCTCTCTCCCTGGATCAACAAGGTCAAGCTGTTTGGAGAGCAGAACAGAGCAGATCCTAGATTAGTAGGAATAACATTGTGTAGCTTCATGGCAAACACTTGGGCATGACCCTGCCCGTTATCTGGCCCTCTCTGGCAGCAGCAACCAGTCTGAGACAAGACAAGTCAAGTAAAAATAAAGAGAGAGAGACGGGAAAAACACACGCTGAGGGTGTGTTTTAGTCTGAGAAAAGTCAAGTTAAAATATAGAGCCAGAGGGGGAAAACACACTCTGAGGGTGTGTTTTAGTCTGAGACAAGACAAGTCAAGTTAAGATAAAGAGAGAGAGGGGAAAACACACTCTGAGGGTGTGTTTTAGTCTGAGACAAGTCAAGTTAAGATAAAGAGAGAGAGGGGAAAACACAATGTTTTAGTTTGAGAATATAGTCTATATGGTTATAACCTGTTTTACTCCCAACTCGAAAGGTACTGGGTTCCAACCCCCCCCCGTCCGCTGGCTGGCTCGTAGTGGTGCTGTCAATACCACCCCCCCCCCCGCTGTCGACTCTGGGAGTCGTCTCTGGACCTTTGTCTTATTGAAAATGCTCTTTTCGGACCATTGAGATTTGTAATTGAGGACCCCTGTCCTACACCGTCTCCGTCCATCCATCCGGTCTTGTCACAATGTGTTCAATAATTTCGCATGGCCCTCGAAGGATGTTCTAAAAATCAAAATGGCCCTTGACAGGAAAAAGGTTCCCCACCCCTGGTCTAACACCTACCTGCTCCTTAATGACCCGTCTCTGTACTGTCTAACCCCTACCTGCTCCTTATTGACATGTATCTGGATTCACTGTAAGTGGCTCTGGATAAAATAATCTGCTAGAAGATGATGATGTGAGTGTGTGTGTATTGAGTGTGTGATTATTGAGTGTGTGTATTGAGTGTGTGAGTATTGAGTGTGTGAGTATTGAGTGTGTGAGTATTGAGTGTGTGTGTATTGAGTGTGTGAGTATTTAGTGTGTGTGTATTGAGAGTGTGTGGTCTGCCCTCAGCTGGTCAGCGGTAAGGGGAGGATGGAGCTCCTTCCTGGTGATAAGGACAACCTGGCCATCCAGACCCGCGGAGGACCCGAGAAACATGAGGTCACTGGCTGGGTGCTGGTGAGTACTGCACACACACACACACACACACACACACATACACACATACATATACACACAAATATACTCGCACTCACACACATACACACACACACACACACACATATGCACTTGCACGCAGACATACACATACATATATACACACACATATACACACATATACACTTGCACGCACACACACACACACACATATACACTCGCACACACACACACACATGTATGCACGCAGGCATGAACACAAACACACAGAGTACTGTCTAAATGCCGTAATTACAATTTGGTCCATTGGGTCTTTGAGGGAGTGCATACACTCACACACACACATGCATGCAGGAACTCACATTAGACAAACAGTGACAAATCGTTAGTTTGTTGAGTACTGTTGTGTTTGTGTGTACAAGAGATAAAATGGAGAAGAAATGCCCTATAATTAGATGAGCAGTAGCCCAGGGTCGGTTTGTCAGCATGCTGTGGGAACTCCCGAGGTTGTTTGTCCTCCAGAGTGTTTATCTAAACGTCTTGCCAGGTGCAGGGCCACGCTCGCGGACGCCGGCCAAGCTAACGCGGGGGGAAAGAAGCTCTGGGGCCGAAGGGAGTTGTGTTTGTGTCTCGTACTGCGCTTGTTTATCGCCGGGCTGACCTTTAAAGCTGTAACGTTTCCCACATGGCAGCTGAGTGGAAAATGGTACACTCTTTCTTTTTCTTCCTGTTTTTTCAAAGATCTCTCCACTTAGTGAG
Source organism: Trachyrincus murrayi (assembly GCA_900323305.1). NCBI lineage: Eukaryota > Metazoa > Chordata > Actinopteri > Gadiformes > Macrouridae > Trachyrincus > Trachyrincus murrayi. The sequence goes on from OOFB01026329.1 coordinate 7,249, forward strand.
GACGAGGCTGGGTCTTACGAGTGTCACGCCGCCAACTCCAAGGGCGAAGCTTCGGCCGTGGCCACCATCCACGTGGTGGACTCCCTGGACGACATCCCCATCAAGAAAGGTACCGCCGGGCTAGCGTACGGGCTAGGGTTAGCCTTGTGTACAAAGTAAAAATAATGACCTAACTTAATGATACCGTAATAATAATAATCATTTGTATCATGATATTCCTTTCAACATATAAACTAAATCAGTAAAATGCAACAAAAAAAAATCCACAAATCTCACACCTGAAATAGAAATAGATGGATAAACTATTCAATATGTTCAATGTCAAGGTTTATAGCCACAGGATTTATCTCGTACAGATAAATAGGATGACAATGCAATTAGTGACCAGAAAAAAGTTTGAAAATGTACGTACAAGAAAAAAAAGAAAAAAAACCCACCAACTCTTGGATGAGTTTTAAAAGGCATGGCTCTCATCGCCTCCTAATACAGACTGTCAGAACGGGCACGGGGCAAGGGGCCGTGACCAGACATGCGTTTCTGGGTGTTTTCTACGCAGGCTTTAACAGATCCCTGCGTTCGAAAAGCTTTGCTCAAGGGGAACTAAAAGCTCATTCTTTCCATCAAGCTAAATGTCACATCATTTATAGTGCAGAACCGTCCCTGTCGGCAGCCCTTCGCTCTCCAAGTGTTAACGCGGAATGCAGCGGTGTAATTAATGAGTTCACATTCAATTATAATGCTAAAATAATAACATGGCCCCGGGTTTTTTTATTTTTACGGACTCGGGCAACGCATTTGGTCTTGCTGGTGTAGAAAGACTTGAAGAGACTAGAATAAAGATGAGAAATATTTAGCACAATGAGAACGTCTTTTATATTATTGTTAACTAATAACTGATTCTCTCTTCCTTTCAGTGAACAAGGATGAAGAGCTGTAAAGTGGAGGAGGATGAAGCCAATAATTGATTCTTTAAAGACGCAGACAAACCCGACGCTTAGAAATCAAGTAAAGAAAGCTCAGAACTCAAACAGGATACAAAAACATATCCCGTGTAAAAATAAAAGTTGGCTCTCAACATATTGTAACCTATTCTTTATGACCACTGTTCTCTTTATGTCACGGATGTAGTTATGTATTTGTGTTTAGAAATTTAGAAGAACAAATACATTTTTATCGTACAGTCAATGCTAATTGGTGTGTTAATGCTGTAACTATGCAAAGCCTTGTGCAAGATACACACACACACACACACACACACACACACACACACACACACACACCACTTTAAGCAAATTGTGTATCCTATGAACTTGAACTGCACTGAAAAGTGGCATGACCTTACAGGCAGGCAAAACACGGGCCCTCATTCCACCAGGCTTAGCCCCCCCCGCTAACCAAACACCACTGATAACTCCCACAGCAGACGGGATTTGCCCTCTTAACCAAACAGGCCGGTGTGTTTTGGACGCCATGTACGGGGAGTCACTGAGGCAGTCGCGCTGGAATGCGGTCACATTGGGATGGTGCTAGCTTCGTTGCTGTGTAACTCCAGAAAAAGTATAAATCATGGTTGTTTTTCTTTGGGCAGTAGAAGTAGACATTTTGTTTTATATATATAGATATATATATAGATATATCTATAGATAGATATAGATATATATATATTAGATATTGGTGTGTATGCTGTATGCTGACGTTTAACATTCGGGGTAAGGACTACTAATATGTTACGATGATAAGCCATGTGATGTGTATCAGTATCACTAATAATAAAACGACAATGTCTCGAATTGATGTGCTGTGCAAGGCTGAATACTAGGCTACTACTTGAAATATGCTCTTCGAAGTACTGCAGTCGTGTAATCGACGTTACACTGCCTTATTAGGAATCATTCCACTTCAACAGGAAATGTGCTCAAAAATGGGCATCCCATCCCATCCAATCAATGAGCAGTTATGTTCAGGATGTGATGAATGAATTTACCTATACAGGCTAGAGGGATCAGGGGATTGGCCAGCATGCAGGTGAAACACAGACAGGTATGATGTCCTGTGTAACATCAGGTCATTTAAATCCAGTTGTTATAGACCGCTCTGGTGTTTACTCCCATCATGCATCAGGTTTGGGTATTAAGATTAGAGGTCAGGGCACAGATCTGGGAACAAATGAAAAAATGGGATGGATCACATGGGCTGTCGGCTTAGCTGCACCCTGATGACCCACAGGCCCTCCAGTTACAAGCCAAGATCCCCTCAGCTGTGGTCATGAACTGTGGGCCCCTTTTGTCCTCCTGTGACTGATGCCTGGGGGCCCTGGGCACGCACACACACGCGCACAGACACACACACACAAGATGAGCATGGCAACTTCTTTCTGATTGGCTCAGAATATGACATTAATAACTGATTGGATTTAGAAACAGAAACTGTGAGCTTTGGTAGTGGTCCCGTAGTTTGAGTCCCGTGTCACTTTCAGTTAATCAAATGGCAATGACACCCAGGTCATAAAAAGCAAAAGATTTATTCAAATTTTACAAAATGTATAGAGAACTATGTATTTCTCTAAAATACACCAGACTTCACACAAAGAAAGAACAAAAAACCGCTTGACAGAGTTTCATTTTATGCACGGTGCGTCTAGCTTTTCCATTTCTCATCGTCGCGACGAGGACATTCTGGGTGCGTGGCATTCCTTCCGGGTCGCTCCTCCAGACCGGACGAGCTTCACGTGTTTCTCAGGAGGCCAGAAACGAACAGTCCTGACTGAGTGACCTCAGCTCAACCCCGTGGGCCCCTAGGAGGTCATCATGCGAGGGGCGATGCTCATAGACATGAGCTCCTGGAAGAGCAGCTTGCAGGCGTAGGGCATCCGCACCAGAGAGATCTAAGACCGCAGAGGACACAAAATAGGTACACATGCCAAGTTGATGTAAATAAGCGAGTCATTCATTGAATTGAACGTACGACCGTGACTGACGTAGTCGGGGAAACCAGAGGAGTTTGCGGTGTTGATTATCAACAGATCAAACCCAGAGGCGTACCTGGGTTTTGTTGCGGCAGCCGCGACACTCGTAGGTGTGCGTGCGCGTGTTGGCGATGGCCATGAGGCCGCACAGGTTGCACACGTGCACCTGGTAGGGGTCGGACGCCTCGAACAGGCGCTCCCGCAGGAACTGGGCGGCGCCGTGGGCGATCTGGCAATCACGCTCCATCTCACCGAAACGCAGACCGCCGTCACTGGGAGGAGGAGGGAGGACAGAACGTGATGGGTGGGTGGGTGAGGTGAGAGGAAGAGAGAGAGAGAGAGAGAAACAGGGGAAGAAAGAGAAAGTGAGAGAGAGCAAGACAGAGAGAGAGAGAGAGAGAGAGAGAAACAGAGCGAGAGAGAGAGAAACAGAGCGAGAGAGAGAGAAACAGAGCGAGAGAGAGGAAAAGAGAGAGGTAATGTGTTCCTACCGTGATCTTCCCTCCATGGGCTGTCTGTTGAGGATCT